>JADBJO010019002.1:34372-59659 GCA_016801955.1 Conus betulinus
ATTCTA
Organism: Conus betulinus; assembly: GCA_016801955.1. NCBI lineage: Eukaryota > Metazoa > Mollusca > Gastropoda > Neogastropoda > Conidae > Conus > Conus betulinus. Next base: position 34,379 of record JADBJO010019002.1, read on the forward strand.
GTTCTTTTATCTTTAATAGCCATTAAAGGTCTGTACAGCTAGTCTTAAAGCAATCAGCCTACTGAATGACTTGCACTATTCGAAGAATGGAATCCTTTTAGTTTTTCTCTCTGTTGCTTTTTCATCGGTTTCTTAACGCATTCCTCTAGTTACATCCAGCACTTTTTTACCTTCATGGTTTGTGTTTTCATCTGCGCCATTTATTTCATTTGTATTTCTGTCCGTCAGCATGATAATCAAAAAGTATTGAAAACGTTTTAACTTTTTAGAACACTGGAATGTTTGCCCTCAGGAGGAATTCAATATAGTTTAATGAGGATCCATCAGTTAATGAGGATCGTTCTGAATTCACTATAGTTTTATCAGGATCTATCAGTTAATGAGGTTCCATCAGTTAACGAAAATCTGTCAGTAAAGTGGGATCCATCAGAATTCGACACAGTTAAATGAGGATCCATCATTCTGAGCCAGATCAAGTGGTGGGTCATATTTTTTCAAGATTATTACATACAAGGTAAAAACAACCGGCCCTACTTAAAGTGAACAAGGAAGAAAGATGGAATGTAACTCAAAACAAACTCATGGTGCAGATCTGTGTTTGCCAATCTGGATCAAACGACGCATCCAGAGTATCATGATCCCATTTCCTTCAGATTATTACAAACTTCCCTCTGAACGTGAATAAGGTGACGTTACTGGTACCTCTCTAACTGTCTTCTTCGAAGCATTACATTTTCATGGAATAATAAGCCTTCTAGTAATGTGAAGGTTGATATTTTGCATGTTACATGTCCTACCAAGGATGCGCATGGGTGTTAATTCCTTCTGATGGTACCAGATATTGCTTTCCCTGGTGGGAAAAATCATTTTGTTCTCATTCATGAACTCACTTAAAAAGCAAACAGAAGATTTTGTGCCGAGTCACGCCGCTGTTCCCCAGGTTCTTTGTTCCCCATATTCTCTATATTCCCCAGTCCCGGTGTTCCCCTCAAGAAAAAAATCGAAATTCAGTCCCTAAGTTTCCCAGTTTCGTTGTTCCCCACCCTGGGACGATCCCGCTGTTCCCCATTCCCGCAAATCCCTGGTCCCGGTGTTCCCCAGTCCCGGTGTTCCCCAGGCCCACTGTTCCCAAGTTTTTTTGACGTTGGTGGTGTTGGTGGTTTTGCTGACTTAAACGTTGTTAATGTTGTTTCATTGCTATAGGCGAGACAGTGGGAGGGCGGGGTGGGAGAGGGGGAGGGAGGGGGGAGGCCGTAGAAAAGGGGTTTCATGCTGACTGGACAGCACTGGGAACCAGCAGGCCAGCACTTGCATGACCCCATCAGGGACACAACCCATTTTTATAATTCCCGTTAGTCTGACATATTGAAAGTAAAATCTCTCTCTCTCTCTCTCTGGTATGTCAACATTTAACCCCACTTCCTCTGTCGCAAAAAGCAATGATACCCGAATGTGGTTTCAAAGAAGACCGTACAGCAATCTAACTTTGAAGTCGGACTATCGAAACGTCGAAATCGTGATGTGTCGAACTATGGCACAAAATAAAACATCAAAAAACAAGTTTCGTTGGTCCGACAAAATTGTCGGATTGTTGAAACGTCGGAATCGTGATTTGTCGAACTATCAAAACGTCGGAATCGTCAAGTGTCGGACTATCGGACCCAAACCTGTTGACAGTCTAACAGTAAAATGGCCCGTTGCGAAAGAAAAGGTGTAGCTCACGCAAAGTGTGATGTAAAGGGATAGGAGTTCAAAGCGTAAAAAGAAGCACATCACTGTCAAAACCCTTTTCTGGCGTCACAAATTCATGCTTCCCATTCTAGAATCATACACGATCGAAATATACTGTTTTTCTTACTGATTTGACCAAGCAAGTCGCAGCGAAATTGGCCTTTCCCCCCCCCCCCCCCCCCCCCCCCCCCCCCCCCCCCCAATCCATTGGAACGGTGCCGGGCAATGCGCCCTGGGGGCCACGCCAAGTGACACGCTTCGCAGGCGACAGAAGCGCGATGACACTTCCAATGTAGCAGTTAAAATGGGAACAACCTGAGTTGACACGCGTGGGGCACGTGCAACTCTCTCTCTCTCTCTCTCTCTCTCTCTCTCTCTCTCTCTCTTTCGGCGAAGAGGGGAAGGGGAGTGGGGAGTGGGCATGTGCATTTTTTTCCTTTTATTTTGTTTACCTTTCACAAAAACAAAAAGATTTCCAAACAATTGACGGAATTTGGATTTGTGCCTTAGCAGTAGTCTACCATTTCATGACGATATGTCGATCATCTTTCCTCTTCACAAAGAGTGGCGAAGGCAAGAGGGATGAGAGGGAAGAGAAGTATTTTGGCTGGATGTCTGTGATTTTGCCGTGCCGCCCCCCCCCCCCCCCCCCCCCCAAACTCAACCCCTTCCTTCGCCACACTGCGCCCATTTCACACCATAACCTGTATCCGCATCCCCTACACCTGCATAGGCGAGACAAGACAGCTGAAGCTACCAACTCCTCCCCCCTCCCCACCCACCTTCATCTCCCTGGAAGTCTGGATAAAGTTGCATAACTTGACTGGAAACTGACTGACACGTGAAGCAGACGACCAAATTCAGGTGACACGTCCAATGTCACCTTCGTATCATTTGCAAAATGTTGATGTGTCCGCGTGGCGCCGCAAGCACCTGGAACACAGAAGACTGCAAGCAGCGCTCATCACGATTAACCCTTTACGATCCTAAAAGTCTGAATCAAGCCATTCTCTGACGGAACCTAACGGTCACAGTCCCACTATCTCTCCCCCACGACCTGCACAGACAACTTACGCACACGCATACAGACAAACGCGAAATCCAGCAGATGCAAGCACGAATGAACGCACAAACACATGGACAGACGAACACACAGAAACACAGACAGGCAGACAAGCATCAGGTGTGTTTTGTTGTTGTTGTTGTTGTTGTTTGAGATTTTGGCGGTGGTTTGGTTGCGTTTATTTTATTTTTTCTTTTTAAAATAAAATGTGTGATAAATTTGAGCGCCCTTTAGGAGGTTGGGATACCATGGTTCTTGAATGCACATTTTGGGAACCGGTATTTTTGTCTCACAAGTCACAATTATAATTCTGTCACTTCGCATGGGTCATTTTCTGAAAAAAGACCCCACACACACACACAAAACGAAAATGCATTAAATGATTCCTACAAGAAATGCAGACAGAATCCAAAGACAGTATCAACAGTTGTGTCATATTTTGATTGACTCGTTTCAGACGTTCTGACCAGTGCACTTGCGACGGAAGCAGGTTTGGGGGGGGGGGGGGGGGGGGGCGGAGAGGGGGGGGGGGCGGTCATAGCGTCTTGTATTTTGGATTGACACACGATTGGACGGTTGACGTAAGTGGGTTGGGGTGGGGTGGGTACGTCTGGGGTGGGGGTGGGTACGTCTGGAAGGGGTATCTCAGAAGCTGTAGGACCAGAAAAACATATTTCATGCACAACAGTTCACAATGGCTTCGGTGATAAGAGGCGAATGTGGCAGGTCTGTCCTTGTGCATCAAGACTTCAGGTACCACAAGCATCGGGAGACCGCACGCGAAATCCACTGGCGCTGCTGGCGCAGACTGCCGAACCAGAGTCAGAACAAACCTGTTCGACATCAACGACCCGACTGCCCAGATCAGAGTCTTCCACCATGACCTCTATAACCATCCCAGCGACACTGCCCTTATACAGAGAGGCCAGCTGCGCGAGATTCTCATCAGTGAATTTAGGGGTGGACCCAACACGTCCCTCTACGCGCGTCTATAACGGCGAAGTGAACAGACTGCGGAGAGCTCAAGGTGGTGGTGACAGGGAGCCCATTCCGGCTCACCAGACCTTCCGGAGCACCATGCACAGAGCACGGGCCGGTCTGATGCCGCCAATACCTCAGAACATTGCGGACGTTGACGTGCAGGGGCCATGGGCGGAAACTTGCGAGCAGGAGCAATTCCTTCTCCATGGAGACAATGGCTGGGGAGTGTGGATCTTCGCCACGAGAGAAAACCTCGTGAATCTCAGCCGTTGCCAGACTGTGTACATAGACGCGACGTTCAAGAGCTGCCCACGACCTTTCGGTCAGTTCTTCACTATTGTTGGCTACCTCAGTGGGTTCATCATACCCTTCGTGTATGTGCTGATGGACAACCGTACAGTCGGCGACTACCACCAGGTCTTGCAAGTCGTCAAACAAGCCGTCCGCCATGAAACTCACCACCACTGGAGACCCCAGCTCGTGGTGACCGACTTTGAAGTAGGACTTTCCACTTCTATCGAGACAGAGTTGCCTCAGGTTCGCACGTCCAGGTGCTACTTTCACTTTGGCCAGGCGTTGTGGAAGCGGGTTCAGCGTCTGGGGCTCGCAGGGGCGACTACCAGCAGGATCCTTTGCTCCAACAAGCAGTGAGGCTGGTCATGGCTCTGGGCTATCTTCCGGTGGCATTGGTGCAGATGAACTTTAACACGCTAGTCGGCAGCCGGAGGGTCAGGCGTCTGGTTGCCGTGTATCCTGCCCTGGATGACTTCCTCAACTATGTCAGGAAGACCTACATCCAGCCGGATGCCCCTTCCCCCCCACCCGTCTGGAACGTGCTTTCCCGGAATAGGGACCAGCGGACAAACAACAACATTGAGTGTAAGTATACCTTTTGAAAAATCACAAATAGCAGTATGCACTAGCAAATGTTAGAGAAAGCAATGCACATAGAAATTTGGTCCCCTTGCAGAGACTATTGACTTAATAATTGGGAAAGACTTTTGGATGCATCGCGTAGCCTACATCAGGCAACTGAAGTTACTCGTCACCGCGGCTTGGCGTTGCACCATGCTTTATTTCTGAAACTTGAATGTTCTGTTTGTTTCCAGCACACTATACAATTACATAACACTTTTAAATTTCGCGTAATTGACAAGTTCGGGCAGCACGGTTCTCTGCTGTTGATGTGTGTTTCTCCTCCCTTCCCCCCCCCCCCCCCCCACCCCCCACCCCCCACCCCCCCCCCCCCCCCCCCCCCCGGTCACGCCCTAAACAAACAGCTTTGTCTTTTATTTGCAGCGTACCACCGCAAACTCAACAACGCCGTCAGGACCCGCCATCCCACCTGTGGTGCTTCATCCGCCAGCTGAAAGGCCACCAGACACTGACAGAGGAGGCGGTCCTCCGCTACGAGAGGGGCGACGCGCCACCAACTCGCCGCCGCAAGTGGAGAGAACTCGAGACACGCCTTCTCCGCCTGAGACAGGAGTACGTGGGGGGCCAGCGGACCATTGGACGTTACTGGCGCGCTGTGAGCCATTTGACCCTGCATGCATAGGACCCAGCATGACCCAGGTTGCCAAGCAAATGACATTGACATTTAAGGTTTTTTTATTTATTTTTATTCCTATTTATTTATTTATTTCATTTTTTTTTTTTTTTTGATTTCCGAGATCATCCCTGACTTTTTGACACGTTGACTGTAAGTGAGAAGCTCTGGGTCGTTGTTTTTTTTCTGTTTTTTTTTTTTTTTTTTTTTTTTTTTTTTTTTGCCCCCTTTTTCCCACATTCCGCATCTCATACAACTTTGTGAGTGTCTGTTGAGATCTGATCAGAATTTTCAGCAGGAATTATGCATTATCCTTTTATAAATCGCTTTGACATTCCTCTAATCCTTATCATGGCAATGGTACAGGAATAAATGAATGTTTTGCCTTGGACGCTAGCTCGTTTCCTTTTCCTTCTTCATTAATTTTAGCTACGTACAAAGGCAGGGTCACCTGGAAATCTATACCCAAATTGTGTTGGCAACAGTCCCAAACCGTTTTCTTTTTTATTATGAAATTTTACCAGGTTACCAGGAATATGCCATAGTTGCCAATAGCCATGACCAAACCACTAAAGAACTTTTGAAACCGACGTTAAAATTAATTCCTTGTGATGTCATAATGGGCAAATGGCAGTATGCACTGTGTGCATGATGCTATCTACAAAATATTGTCCGATTCTCTTGACATTTTCCGTAGGAATTGCAGAGATATATGGGTGTTGCGTGAACCTTGAACTCCTCTGCAAGTTACTTATATGTATGATTTTTTTTTCTATGTTTGCCTTACATATAGGAATCGACGATTTAAAAAAAATCATAACACTCTTCATAAGTGCTTTCATTGCACATGTAGTCCACACAATTTTGGTGATTTCCGGGTGACCCTGCTGCCTTAAGATAACAAGCGCCTCGAGAGCGCGTGCGCGCGCCGTGTGTGTGTGTGTGTGTGTGTGTGTGTGTGTGTGTGTGTGTTTCAAACGATGAAAATGCCTACTTTTATCAATTCTCACACTTCAACGAAGTCCGAAGTAGTTTGTATCGATGCATGCTTGATTTGACTTTTTAACGTAACATGATTTTGAATAATTTATTGTCTTTCTTCTGTTTTGTTCAGTGCCTGCAAAAGATTTCAATGAAGTTGAAAGTAATGGAAATTTGATTTTTATCAAGCTTCGCACCTCGTTGAACTGTAAGAATTCACATGCTCGATGTGAGCTTCCATTGTGATAATTTCAAGCACAAGTGAATAAAAAAAAAAATGTCATCGAAAGTGAAAAACGGGAATTTGAAAAGTTAAAAATAGTGGACTGGTGGGCAGAAGAACAAGTAGAAAGAAGATGAAAGTCAGAAGTATGTCCATAGGGAATAGAATGTACGAGCTTTCGGCTCCTTCATCAGGAAAAAGTAAATATTTACTTTTTTACTTTTACTTATTTACTTTTTCCCGATGAAGGAGCCGAAAGCTCGTACATTCTATTCCCTATGGGCATACTTCCGACTTTCATCTTTTTTTCTAGGAATTTGGAAGAATAATAATCGGAAAGCTATACTGAAAAATACATCGCAGGAATATTTTCATTACACAAGAAACAAACAAACAGACAAACAAGCAAGCAAGAAGTAAAAAGAATAGAATGACAAACACGCATACAGTCTAGACGTACAAGCAGAAGAGTTAATAATTACATAATCAGGCATGCAGACAAAACAGGTTAATAGATGCTGAACCACACCGGCAGTTTGGTTTGTAAGTTTGTTTATCCTCTGCGCGAACTTTTTTTTTTTTTTCCGCCCAGGGTAGAATACATTTTTTACTCTGTGGTTATTCACACGCGGGTAATACTAGACAGGTGAGATTCAATACCTGGATGGGTCTGAGCAGTTTGATGACGTTCCATCGAATACTTTTACACGTCCTGACCTCCACGTACACACACACACACGCGCGCGCGCGCGCGCGCGCGCGCACGCACGCACGCACGCATCCCTCCTCTCCACCCATGCATGCACTTAACCCCCCATCCCCCCACCCTCCTCACTGTCCCCATACAAACGAGAGGTAGGGGGGGGGGGGCCAGAGGGGGGGGGGGGGCGTGTCGGGGGAAGGGTGGATGGGGTTTTTTACCTCTTTTTCCACCATGAAGGTGGTCTTTTTCCACCATGACGGGACACTATGGAAAAGGCAGGCCTCGAACCCAAGACCCTTGGATCAGGAGACTGATGCTCTACTACTGAAACTATCCCGTCTCCTGTGGGTCAGAGGTTGGGAGGGAGGAGGGGGGTCGGGGAGAGGCGGGTAGGAATGTCTGTGTGACAACTCACTGCGGTGACATTCCTTACCCAACCTTTTCCTTGCCACGACATTTCATTGCCAGAAATTTTGTATAATAGAACTATAACTCGCAGTAGGTCTAGCACTACTCCCCCCTCCCTCTCCTCCTACCCAACACTCACACGCACGCACGCATCAGTGCACGCACACACAGACATCAGGCGAATGTGGGATGTGCCCGGCGCAACCTCTCCTTGTACAGTAGAGCCCGTACTGGCGCTAACATGCACTGAAATCTGTTTGGGGGAACAGCGTTACTGGGGAACAGAGAACCTGGGGAACACCCGTACGGGAACAGCGGCACGCTTTTTCGGTCGGGGACATCGACACTGGGGAACAGAGACACGGGAACAGCGCTACTGGGGGAACATAGAACCCGGGGAACACCGGCACGCTCCCATTTGTGCGACCATGATGGAGGTCTGTATTATCTCGAACACCATTCTAGTTGGTAGTGGTTTTTGTTTTTCTCTGCACACTGGCATCTTTGCATATAATGCTGTTGGCAACTTTTTATTTAATTTATAAGATATTTTGTGTCTTCTTATACGCACTCAACTTTCCAATAGCACCGATCAATATAAGGTATGTTAATAAAAGTAAGAACAGTATCAGTAAATACTGTTTAAAAACGGGGGGTATTGTGACACGTTGTCTGATAGGAGTTTGTTTACCAGAGAAACGAAAGATCCTCAGCGTTGACCTACCGAGACTAAAAAAAAAAAAAAAAAAAAAAATACTAGAACGCACGAAGTCATAGCTGTTCACAACTGCGAGTTTGTTCAAATGCTCAAGGATGTGAATTGGCGAAATCTTTTTACTGTTCAAATGCTCAAGGATGTGAATTGGCGAAATCTTTTACTGTTAAACACCTTCAAAAAACAGAAAATCCCATCTACATCCTCATTCCCTTCCTTTTAGACCTTCTCTTTTCCCTGGGCCTATTTTTAAAACGCTTTGTATGGATGACAAAGATGAATGGACTCTATTTAAACTCTTTCTCTCTCTGTCTGTCTGTCTGTCTCCCCCCCCCCCCCCCCCCCCCCCCCCCCCCCCCCCTATTCAAAAAACTTCCATAGACTCCAATTGATGCAGTTCTTCTCCTCTAAATCACTCATTGTTGCTTCATACGGTTTTCACAAAACTTGCTCACTGGGAATGTCAAATGCAGCAGCAGAAGCAATATTAGCATTCTGCTTGACTGATAGCAATCCCCTGTCACATCGAAAAGCTCGTCACAGAGGAGGTGATTTGCATTCTCACACTACAGTTTTACGCACCATATTTTTCTGACAGCTTATTGCTGCTTGTTTCCTTTGCACGATCGATGATGTTAAGCCCTTTGTGTTACCTGACATTATTGTTCCCATATTTTATGTCTGCAATCAAGATCAAGTGTGTGTGTGTGTGTGTGTGTGTGTGTGTGTGTGTGTGTGTGTGTGCGTGCTTGGTTCCGCCTGTATGTGTGTCTGTGTGTGCGTGTGCATTCTTGTGTGCATGTGCGTGCGTGCGTGCGTGTGTATGTGTATGCGTGCGTGCGTGCGTGTGTGTGAGTGTGTGTGTGTGTGTGTGTGTGTGTGTGTGTGTGTGTGTGTGTGTGTGTGTGTGTGTGTGTGTGAGACGTGGGTGCGTGCGTACTTGCGTCCGCATATGTGGAATGGATTTAATTAACAACATAAAACAGCAAACAAGTTTTGTAATGATTCAACGTAAAACTAGGTTATAGTAAATAACGTTTATTTTCCATGATTAAATGTACAGATAGCTATAGATAATTATCAAACAGTCTAATGGCATTACCTCTTGGGGAGGAAATCACTGTGGTCGACCAAAGTCATTCAGGATAAATTCGAGAATTTCAACAACAACAAAAATCTTTTCGGTAAATGTCAATTTAGAGGCAGATTCAATTTCAACACAAAAAAAAAAAACAATTACAGTTTTATACGCTGACCGTGTGACATAGATTTTCAGCGTAGTAGAGGAGCAACAATTTTTTTAACAGGAGAATGTAAGAAACAGTTTAAACAAAATCCTTTTTCCTGTGGCAAAAGTCGTATTTTGAGAGGAAATTTCAATAGCATAGACAACAGCAATGTAGAAGCTTCATATCTGCAATAAAAGAATATATTTTTATTTCAGAAACAGTGAATATTGTGACAGACAGTAACCAGGCTCGGATCGTTGATTAGTAAGCACCATAATACATTACTCTCTCTGTCTCTCTCCCTGTCCCTCTGTGTGTGTGTGTGTGTGTGTGTGTGTGTGTGTGTGTGTGTGTGTGTGTGTGTGTGTGTGTGTGTGTGTGTGCGCGTGTGTCTGTGTGTTTAGCCATGTTTAAATTGATACAAAAGGTAAGAACAAAGGATTTACCTATTCATTTTATTTTAGATTTATTTGATAAAATGATTGTTCCAGTATTATTATATGGTGTGTGAAATATGGGGATACGAAAATTTAGATATCATTGATAAATTTCTGCTAAACTTTTAAAGTGCATATTTCGCTTAAAAAGAAGTACAATGACAGTCATGAATTATGGTGAAACAGGACGTTACCCTTTATCAATTACAGCCTTCCTTCGAATGATTCGATTTTCGGCTAATTTGGTTCAATCTCCTGTTGGAAAAATGTCAGTTAGGTTCTATTCTTTCATGCTGCATTTGCACAATAGCGCAGCGCATTAACTGTGTCTCCCTGGTTAACGTGCATTAAAACACATACTTGTACAGTCTGGTTTTGACTGTGTTCGGAGCAATCAATCTTTTACAGACATCAAAACATTATGTAGGAATGTCAAAAATAGTTTGCAATGCTCTTTTCGTCGAGCGTGGCAGCATGACATTGAAACTAGCAGTAATTTTTTTTTTCTATAAATTTTGTAAATCTGATTTTTGATTTGTGGGCGATGTTCGAATCGAGAGGACGCGGATCGTTCGCTCTCTGCACGTGCCGAATTTACGGTCGGAGTTGCGCTTTACAGCGCGCGGCTTTCCCCTGCGACCACTGTATCAAGGTATCGCATGGCAACGTTTTCAACAACCAGTCCCGTTTTCCTTAGGATGAAGGATATTCTGGATCATGAGGAAAACCGGCCGACGGTGTTGGAGATGTGTTTAGCGGCCAAGAGATCTGCTGGCCAGGGCACCATAGTTGGAGCGCAGTCCATCCGTGGCCTCTACCCTGCTACCAAGGAGGCACGGTCAGAAATCCTTGTGAAGGACATCCGACTGAGAGGTACAGTATTGCAGGTCTCCAATACCAATCCCTTCATCCTCCACAGTGACACAGGTGAAGAGAAGCCGACGACTAAGGTATGGATTGACAATATACCTGTATCTGTGGCAGAAACTGAGATTGAACATTCATTAAAACAACTCGGCTGTGAACTGAGATCCTCGATTAAAATGGAGAGAGCGAGAGACGCAGATATACAAATTAACACGTTTTCTTACAGGGCGTTTTGTCTACATCACTGTGCCTTCAACTCCTCTTGACAAATTCATAAGATGAACATTTTCACGGCTAAAGTGTTTCACAAAGAACAGAAATTTAGTGTCCAAACCAGTCTCCTGTTCACGTTGTTTGCACCCAAACCAGCATGTCTCTCAAAGCACAGACGAAATGTATGCAGATAATGTAAGCAACCAGGACGCAAAGAGAGGGATGCAGTTTGTCAACTGTCTGACACACAAAGGACAGGCAGACAAACAGAAAAATGCGAGAAACCCAGTGTGCAGTCGAGCACAAACGAAAAATCCCCCGCTGCTATTAAAACAAAACAAACAAAACAGGGAACGGAATGTAATAGTAGTAAATCTGTTGACAGAAGTGACAGGAGCAGACCCTTGTCTCGGCAGTCTACCCTCCTCTCCTCCCTGGACCGCTCCCCCCGGGACAGATCAACTACCCCCAAGCGGAACAGATCCAAAGAGCGAGACGGTCCGAGGCAGAGGACAGGCAAACAGCGCCGTTGTGGCAATGGACGACCGAAATCCCGGCTGCAACTTCCACGGGACCTGACGACCCCTCGCTCGAGCGCTGCACGAGTGAGCAGTGGCGATAGGACAGTCCTGCCAACAACGAATGCATTACATCTGGCTTATGGTAACGTGGAAATTGTTAGGCCTACTAATTGTTTTCATGGCTCACTATCGTTTGTTATTACAGGAAGATTTTTTAATGTTCCCCTCCCTGTTCTGTCCTCATTTGAAAAAAAAGAAAGAAAAAAAGAGAAAGAAAAGGAGAAAGTGAAAAGTGGAAGGGAAAAAAAAAAAAAAAGAAAATTTTCAAATGTCCCCTCCCCCTATTCTTCTTAAGCCTTGGATTGAAGGAGAAAACAACAGTATATATTTCTGCAATATAGAGAAAGCACGTGGTAAGAAAAATATCATTACTAGATTGTGTAAGGAGACAGGAGAATTTATAACTGATCAAAGAGACATATTACAGGAACAAGTAGTGTTTTACAAACATCTGTACAATCAAAAGACAAACGTCGCTAATGTTAAAAAAAAGACGCTGCCAGCGCCAACTCGTTTATGAAAGAAGAAAATGTTATAAAATTAGACAAAGATCATGCAGATGCTTGTGAAGGCATTATTACCTAAGCAGACTCTACTGAAGCGATAAAGAACATGAAAAATGGTTGAGCTCCAGGCAGCGATGGATTAACGACAGACAATTCTTGAAATTTTTTGGAACAAAAATATGCTGCACGATTACTAGCTCATTCAATGATTCATTTCAAAAAGGAGAACTCTCATTCACACAAAGGCAAGGCATCATAACTCTCATTCACAAAGGTAACGAATTAGACAGACAGAGACACACTAACAATTGAAGACCTATCACTTTAACAAACTCAGACTTTAAAGCTTTGGCTAAAGTTATGGCAGAAAGATCGGAAAAGTTATTTGTGGATTAATTCATGAAGACCGAGAGGGATACATTAAAGGTAGAAATATTACAACTGTTATAAGGACTACAGATGATGTAATAAATTATCTAAATAAAACAGGCAAAACAGGTTACTTACTAGCATTAGACTACTAAAAAGCTTTTGATTCCATTTCTAAAACATGTCTTTTACACTCGTTTGACATGTTTGGTTTTTGGTGTTGGTTTTCAAAGATCGATACGTGTGTTGACTAACAATACCCAAAGTTGCATTACTTATGGTGGATGGTTGTCTGAGCCATTTGATGTAAACCGCGGTATTAGACAAGGCTGTCCTTTCTCTCCTTTGGCATTCGTCTTGGCCTTAGAACAATTAGCAATAAAAATCAGGAACAGTGAAATATCTGGCATCGAAGTGCCAGTCATAAACCGATCAAGAAATACATGTATCAAAATAAAACAAATGGCCGATGACACCACATTATTTCTTAAAAATGGAGAAGATCTGATTAGGTCCTACAGTATCTTGAAAACCTTTGAAAACTTCTCCGGTCTGAAACTGAACATCAATAAAACTAAAATATTAAGAATGGGCAGACAGCTAGACGAAACACAATATTTCTTTTTTAATAGTTAATAGAATTAAAATCTTAAGGGTGCATTTTCAAAGAGATAAGATGGCTAAATATACTGAAGAAAATTGGAAGCAGAAAGATGCAAACATTCAAAGAATGATACGGGACTGGAGTAAAAAGATATTAGTATTCATGGTGGGGGTCGGAATAGCTCAGTTGGTAGAGCACCGGACTCGAGATCCTGGGGTTGCGGGTTCGAATTTCGGTACAGGGGACTTTTTTCTCTCAGAGTTAACATTGGTTCTGACTCCATTCCCCATACAGTCCTTTGAATGAGACTATAAACCGAGAGGTTCTGTGTGTGAACGCACGCACAACATCTTGCACACACGTAAAATCCCATCACCAACTTTCGGAAGAGAAGGCCAGTTTGGCCGTTGGTATGGATGACACGTTACACATTATATGCACCTTCCCTGAAGATGGAGTATGGCTGCCTTAATGGTGGGATAAAAAAAAACGGTCATACACACAAAACTCCACTGTCTGTTTATGCAGGCAGTGTCTGCAGAAAGAAAGAAGAAAAGTATGCAGAAAGAAAGAAAGAAAAGAAAGAAAGAAAGAGAAGTATTCATGGTAAAGTTCTGGTAATCAAAACATTTTTAATAAGTCAACTGATATATGTTATGCAATCAATTGGTATTCCAGAAAATGTTTTAAAAGAAATTAATACGATGTTGTACAAATTCATTTGGCAACGAAAATATAGCAATCGTAAGGCTTTCGAAAAAGTGAAAAAAAAAGAAGCAATGGAATCAGAATATGGAAAGGGTGGTTTGAATATGGTTAACATTATTGATCTCCAAAAGTGTTTCTGTTTGCAATGGGCTGGAAATCTATTCTCCTCAGCAGAACATAACTGGAGTATATGACACCAAAATGGCACTTGAATAAAATACTAAGAATTATAGTATATTCATCATTAACTGTAGATCAAAACATGAACATTGTTGTATAGACCATTTGGAAAATGAATACTGGAAAGTGGTGATTATTACATATTTAGATATTAAGAGTGAGAAAAAGAATAGAAGAAATAAAACCATCCAATGTGTGTGATCAGTTATTATTCTATAATGATTTAATTAAGTATAAAGGAAAGGTGCTGTTCTTCCACAAGTGGAAAGAAAAGGGAATACAACATGTGAGAAAATCTTATTCATTTCAACGAACTTACACTGCTACGTGAAACACTGTTAGGTTATAAAAAAGTGCAGGCACATTATTTGAATATAACGCCGTGTTCAACGCCATTCCAGCAGTATGGCTGGAATGGATATGAACAAACAGGGTCTCTCTAGATACTCAGGAGCCAGTTTTTTGTGAAGCAAGTTTGTTTAATGTAAAACCCAAAGAGATACATAAAATATTGAAAAGAAATAATACCACGAACACCTTACCTCATGCTAATGACTTCTGGCGCAGAAAGCTTGGTAATCAATTAGAGAAAAACGTACGGTTGATTCCAAGAGAATCCCACAAAGGAAATCAGACTATACGAGCTTCAGTGGAAGATAAATCACAACCTGTATCCCACAAATATTCTTTTTCAGAAAGTGAAATTAACAGAAACCAATAAACACGATTACTGTGTCAATGACACTCACTGTATGGAACATTTCTTTTATTATTGCCCCATCCGTGTATAGACTGTGGGAAGAAATAGAAATTTTCATATCAACTATGGTTGGAAAAACGCTAAAACTGTCATTGGCTGATGTAATGTTTGGTGTGCAAAATTAAAAAATTCAATAAGATTGAAAGAGCAGCAGTTAATCATATTCTTTTAATAGCTAAAATGTGCATTAGTATAGCTCGAAAAACAAAAGTGTTTGCCTGCTTTACAAGTCATATTTGAACAACACTTGCAACTGAGAAAAAAAGTATATACCGTTCTTACAATCTTATTGAAATATGTTAAATAATTACCATGGCCAGTGTCTCTAAGATAATGAGGCTATCATAAATAATAATAATAATAATGAATACTTATATAGCGCCTATTCCTGGCTAGAGACCAAGCTCTAAGCTCTTTACAATCAACACTCCTTTTACACAACGGGCTGCCTACCTGGGTAGTGCCGACTGAAGAGCTGCCATCTGGCGCTTCATTCAGTCGTTTCCCGTGTCATCCAGTCAGTATCGTTCAATATCGATCACTCATTTTCCTTACTTCCTTCATTCTTTCCATTTCTCACTCAGGGTGCGTGCTATGTGTAACGTGTCATCCATACCAACGGCCAAACTGGCCTACTATTCCGAATGTTGGTGATGGGATTTTACGTGTTTATAGAACCTCGGTTTATAGTCTCATTCGAAGGACTGTAAGGGAAATGGAGTCAGAACCAACGTTAACTCCGAGGGAAAAATCCCCATGTACCGAAACGCCCCGGCGGAGGTTCGAACCCGCACCCCCAGGATCACCAAGAGTACGTGTCTGGCGCTCTACCAACTGAGCTATTCTGGCTCCCATGACATGATGAAATGACATGATTCAAATATGATAACTTAGAATTTAAAAAAATGAAAAGGTATACCCACACCCACAAGTATACACACTCACGTAAAGCTCACACACACATGCGGGATTCGGTGAGTGTCGCTCGACGTGTGTGCGGATGTATTTTGCCATGCTCTCAACGGTCCGAATCTGAGCTGTGAACTCAGTCGTACGCTTGCCTACACGCGTTAACCGCAACAGCGGTTTTTTTTTTTCTCTTTTTTTTTTCCCCTGACGTTCCAAGCTTTTTCTACAGTGACTCCCGTTTTTTCTCAAATCAAAGAACATTCCGGATCACGACAAGAATCGGCCGTCCGTATTGTAAATGTGCTTGGCGCGGAACGAGTAGCTGGCCAGAGCTCGATCATCGGAGCTCAGAACATTGGCAGCTTGTGGCATATTTTACCCCACCACAAGGAGGCACGGATGGCAATCCTTGTCCAGGGTATGCAGATGAGGGACACTACGCTACAGGTATGCAGTACTAACCCCTATGTCCTCCACAGCGAAAGCCCTCTACAAAACTATGGACTGACAACATCCCAATCTCGGTCGCAGACTCGGAAATCGAGCATTCACTCGTCAAGCTCGGTTGCGAACTGAGATCAGACATTAAGATGGAGAGAGCTCGCGACGCAGACAAACAAATTGACCCGATTTGTAACGGGTCGCAGGTTTGTTTTCATAACTGTCCCCTCTACTCTTTTTGATAAATTCGTGAAAGTCAGCATTTTTACAGCTAAACAGAGAACAAAAACAGCCGAAAACAGTCATGTGTTCACGCTGTCTGAAGCCATCACCATGTCTCAGTGCTCAGGAACATTGTATGTAGACAGTGTGGGCAAACAGGACACAAAAGAGGTGACGTCGAATGTAAACCAACAGACAGACAGACAGCGGACGGACAAATATCGGATGGACAGACTGGCGAACATACTATGGACAAACAGACAAATGGTAAAAAGAATGGTGTCAAAAAGACTGGTGTCAAAGAAAATCTTAGCACTAGTGAAACAGTGCGGTCCACTGGCAAGTCTGTTGACGGGAATGACCCGGGGCGTCCTCTGTCCCGTCAAACCACCCTTCTGTCCTCCCTGGACCACTCTCCCAGCAACAGGTCAGCTACCCCCCAGCAAGCGGCGCCTGTCCAGACACCAATACAGCCCGAGAGAGGGAGCAGGAAAGTATCGGCGCTGTGACCGTGGGTCGGATGACTCGATGACAGCAGATTTTGTGGACTGAGTCAGAGTCCACACCGGCTGATCGGGGGAAATAGATCAGGTTTACTATTCATGACTACCAACGGACAATGGCCTGGAAATGTATTATGGACTATGAGTTTGAACAATGTTTATCTGATTGAAATTGCCGATAGATTAATAAAATTAACTGAACTTATCTATCTATGGATAAAATTAATATCGTTTCACTAAACGTTTGGGGCTTAAAAAACTGGTTTTAAAACGAAATTATTGTTTGCATATTTCAAAGAAAAACGTTTTTGATGTTATTTGCTTTCAAGAATGTCAAATAACAGACAGGGATGTAAAAATGAATGGGAAAAACAATGGGGTGGAACTATTTTTTACAATGAGAGAACGAACAAAAGCAGAGGAGAAGTTATTTTGATTTCAAAACACTTTAAGGGAGATGTTAAGTTACAGCTTGCACAAGACAGAATCTTAGTAATTTCAGTGGTAAATGAATGCTATAATATAATGGTTTGCAATATTTATGCACCCAACAACACAAAGGAAAAAATCATATATTATCGAAAACTGATTGAAGTTTTCAACTCTATGGAGTACGAAGATTTGATTATTCTTGGTGATTTTAACTGCACTCTGAACAGTGACCTCGATATAATTGTGGGTCGGAAACTGGCAGTTTTCAGCATGTAATTAATACATTAGATTTAACAGATGCCTGGAGACTTTATCATCCAAAAGAAAAAGATGCCTCATGGATTCGTCTTAACCCATTTATTGCGCGCAGATTATTGTTTTGTTTCTGAAAACATTTTGCGTTTTTGTACTTTGCGTGAACATTTTTTTTTGTTCCGAATTCTGTCCATAAGGCTGTTGTCCTTGAATTGAATGAGAATGACTTCATCCGGGGACCAGGGTATTGGAGATTCAATAATAGTTATCTCTAAAAATGATCTGTTTGTACAAAAAAATGAATGATATGTTAGATACATTTCTTTTAGACAATGAAGGTCTGAATTATTAGAAAAATGGGAAATGTGTAAGGTTGAAATAAGAAAATTTTGTATAGATTTCGGGAAAATCTGGCTTGTGAGAAAAGAAATGAATCTCTGATATTGCAATCAAAGTTACAAAGTCTAGAAAAAGAGTTCGCCATCAATCCCCAAAACGAAAATATTAATAAACGCTTTATGACAGTAAAACGGAACCTAGAGATTTTGCAGGCCTACAAAGCTAGAGGCGTTCAAGTAAGATGCAGACTCAAATGGATAGAAGGAGAAAAGAATACAAAATATTTTTGTAGTTTAGAAAAGGCACGAAACAGAAATAGGATTATTACAAGACTGTGTAAAGAGACAGGTAACATTATTACTGACCAAAGAGAAATAATGCAAGAACATTGCATTTTATAAACAGTTATATGCCCAGAATACTGAAGCGTCGAATGTAGAAGAAGCTACCGACATTTTATTGAAAATGCAGAAATAAGACAGTTAGAAGAAAATGACGCAGTAACATGTGAAAGCACAGTGACATTAGAAGAGACGACATCTGCTCTCAAGAAGATGAAAAATGGCTCTGCTCCAGGAAGCGATGGCTTAACAACCGAGTTTTACAGTTTTTTTGGTCAAAATTAGGCAATGTTGTCACTAACTCCTTTATTGAATCCTTTTAATAGTGGAAGTCTCTCATTTACACAACGGCAAGGCATTATAACTCTTTTTCACAAAGATAAAGACTTAGATAGAGATAAACTTAACAACTGGAGACCCATCATTCTTACAAATTCCGATTATAAAATTTTGGCAAAAGTACTCTCAGACTAGGTAAAGTCATCCATAACTTAGTTAATGAAGATCAAGTTGGTTACATAGAGGGAAGAAATATAGCAACAGTGCTAAGAACCATCGGTGAAGTCATCAACTATTTAAATAAAGCCGGAAAGGCAGAGTATTTATTAGCTATAGATTATGAAAAATCCTTTGACTCCATATCGAAAAAATATCTTTTACATGTATTCAAGGTTTTGGGATTGGGGACCGATTTCCAAAGATGGGTACACGTTTTAACAAATGGTAAACCAAGCTGTATCAACCATGGAGGCTGGTTGTCTGAGCCATTTAATGTAACTTGTGAATAAGACAAGGCTGTCCCTTTTCTCCTTTAGCGTTTGTTTTAGTTGTAGAGCTCTTGGCTGCAAAGATTAGAAAAAGTGAAGTAACAGGTATCCAAGTGCCAACAAAGCACCATGCAAATGAGCAGTATATTAAGATAAAACAACTCGCTGATGATACCACTCTATTCTTAGATAACAAAAATGATGTAATTGAATCTTTTAATATTCTGAAAGCATTCGAAAAGTTCTCTGGTCTTAAGTTAAATATGAATAAAACCAAAGCTATCAGAACGAGCAGGAGAACAAATGAAAACAATTCGCCTTTCTCTATAGTTGAAAGAATAAAAACACTTGATATTTATTTTGAAAAAGATAAAATGGCCAATAACATTGAAGAAAACTGGAAAGGCAGAGTTGAAACCATAGAAAATTAATAAAGACCTGGAGCAAACGAGACATCAGCATTCATGGTAAAATTACAGTTATTAAATCTCTTTTTGGTTAGTCAACTAGTCTTTGTAATGCAATCAATTGGTATTTCATTTGAAGTCCTGCAGAACATAAATACGATGTTATATACATTTGTTTGCAAAAAAAAAACGCAGTAATCAGAAAGCATTCGAAAAAGTGAAAAGGAAAGTAATGGAAGCAGACTATATCTCAGGAGGTTTAAAAATGGTTAAGGTTATGGAACTGCAAAACTGTATGCATTTGCAATGGGCAGTGAAATTGTTTTCTGTGACAGACGAAAATTGGAGTAAGATCCGAAGTGGCACTTAAACAAAATAATTAGTAATGATAACATTTAAGCTTAACTGTAATGCAACGCAGTTGCAGCAAATTGAACGAATAGACAATGAATTTTGGAGAAATGTAGTTACCATTTATTTGAATAATAAGATGAAAACCAAGATAGAAGAAATAACACCAAGCAACTTTTTAGATCAAATGTTATTTTGTAATGACTTGATAAAACACAAAGGCAATAAGGGAATACAGTTTGTCAGAGACATTGTGCACGTTACTGAAAATAGACTGCTTAATCTCAATGAAGTGGAGACAGTTTTAGGAGATCGTAATGCAAATACAATTTTTGGATACAATGCACTGCGAAACGCTCTCCCATCATCATGGCTGGAGTGGATTTATGAAAACAATATTACTCATGACAATGTTTACTCTCTGCTGACTGAGAAGCCCATCTATTTAACACAAAACCAAAAGAGATTAAAAAAAAAAAAAAAAAGTTGCTGGAGCAAAGGAATTTGAGTAATGTTACTGCAAACAGCAAGGACTTTTGGCGTAGAAAACTCGACTTTGAAGTAGACGAACACATACGGCTAACACCAAGAACATCTACCAAAGAGGTTAGGCTGTATGAACTACAATGGAAAATAAACCACAACATTTACCCGACTAATATTCTTTTGCAAAAAATGAAGGTATCAGAAACTAACAAATGTGATAACTGTACAGATGAAATTGATTTTATTGAACATTTCTTTTTCTACTGTCCTCCAGTGAACAAATTTTGGAAAAATATAGAAATACTGATTTCATCGAGAATCGATACATCTCTAAAACTGTCGTTAATTTGACGTTCTCTTTGGAGTCCACAGAGACGATATAGGTAAACAGGTAACAAAATCGATTAACCATATTAATTAGTGGTGAAAATGTCCATTAGCATTGCACGTAAAACTAAAAAATTGATGGTATTACAAATGATTTTCGATCAACACATAGAACTGAGAAAGCGTTACATCGATTTATAAATTGCATAAGTAAAAGTGTGACAGAGTTCAGAAATCTGCGTTTGTAGAACATCAGAACCTAGAGATGTAATTCTCCCCGAAAGAAAAAGATTAAACGAACCACTAGGTAACCATTAGTATGCACTGGTTTAGTGTTTATCCGTTTGTTTTGCCTATTAGTCCTGTTTATACATGTATAAACTTGCTCTTAATAACACAGGTCCTTGCTCATATCTAGTCATTCCTAGAGCTGTATGGCTGACCACCATTGTATACATGTATACACAACGCACACTCCGCATGCACACAAGCTCTAGCACGCCCAAACACACACACACACACACACACACACACACACACACACACAGTACGCGCGCGCTCTCGCACACTCGCACACACACACGCACACACACACGCACGCACACGCGCGCGTGCGCGCGCACGCGCGCGCACACACACACACACACACACACACACACACACACACACACACTCACTTATTATCTCGCTTCTTGGCTTTCCTCATGTCTCGCTTGTACACCCCCTTTACGCTATAAGGGTAGCATATTTGGGGAATAGCCAATTTCCGAGATCTTAGGTGACCCCATGTCTTTGTCTCCTGTGCATGTTTGTCATCTCTCCTAGGGTCGTCCTTGCAGCCCTTTTCGTCTGTATTCTTCAAGGATGATTACCGTGAGTGTTTACAGGTTCGGGAGTCACAGCGACGGGTGCTGAAACTTGAATTCTTTTCTTATAATCCCAGCCACATTCCTCATCCGCCAGACTTCTGAACGTTTGATGTGCATTTCTGAAGCGTCTATTAGTATTTCTTCTTTTGTCTGTCTGTCTCTCTCTCTCTCTCTCTCTCTCTCTCTCTGTGGCAAAACTGAAAGAAAGAACATAATGCAGGGGTTCAGGCTTTTTTTTGTTGTTTGCTTTTTTTTTTTGTTTTGTTTTGTTTTTGTTTCATGTATGTTGTTCTATTTACATAAGCAGCACATTATCAGAGTGAAAGTGCCAATACACCACACATTAGAACATTAACAAACCCAGATACTTTGTATCAAACGCCAATACACTTAAATCAGCAAAAATATGTCCATTTGAGAGAACATACAGACATTGCATGGTGTATAAGATACTGGTTCGAGAAGAGAGAAGGAGGAGACAAAAAAAAAATAGTGGAAATTGGTTTTTTGATTTTTTTTTTCGCATTTTTTGTTGTTGTTTGTTTGTTTTGTTTTGTTCTGTTTTGTTTTGGCCGATGAAGAGGACAATGTGAAGCACCAAAAAATGAAGAGGCGGATTTCGGCCGTATGGGTAAAAAAAAAAAAAAGTACCACCTTAGGTGCTCCACTGATGCCCACAAAAAGGAAAAACACACACACACACACACACACACACACACACACACATGCACGCGCACACACACATTCTCTCTCTCTCTCTCTCTCTCTCTCTCTCTCTCTCTCACACACACACACACACACACACACACACACACACACACACATATACAACCCGTGCTAGTGCTAGTGCGCGCGCACACTTTTTTTTTTTTTTTGCTCTTAATTCTATGAATACTTTATTTCCCTTATGTTGATTTAATTGTATCCATTTGTTAGAATGAAGTTATCACAGCATAATGAAAGTGTCAGTACACCATACATCAGTACATAAACAAACCCTGACATTTTGTATCAATCTCCTACACACTAAAACTATCAAACATTCGTCATTGGTAATGTACACACAGATTTTGCATGGTGAGCGTGAGTCAAGAAAGAAAAGTGAAAAAGAAAGGACGAAGACGAAGAAGAACCGCCTTAAAAAAAAAAAAAAGGGGGGGGGGGGGGGGGGAAGGAAAAAGGAAAAAAAAATAACAAGAAAAACGAAGAAAAAAAAAAAAGAATTAAAGGCGGGGGTACAGGTGGTGGTGGGAAAAAAATCTGATTTTAAGGAGAAGTGTATTTCTAGCTTACCAGATGTTTATATTTAACCTTTTTATCAAAATTAGATGTTCAATTGCCAATTGAAGTAGATCGTCGATTTGCTATTCGAAAAGAAGAAGGTTATGTAATAAATGTGACATGTCTGAAATACGTAATGAATTTCATTTTATCATGGAATGTTCATCATACGTTACTTTGCGCAACACGTAATTGCCAAAAAAATTTCCAAAATATGTCCATAATTTTTGTCAATTGATGTCTTCTGCTAATCGAAAACAAATACTTTTATTGTCAAAGTTTATTAGATTATCTCTGGTGTGTAAATTGTTGGTCTATGTCAGCATTGACTAGCAATTTATATTTTATTTTGGCTTGTTTGTTTTCCTTTTCATGTTATTGCTTTTAAACACACCTTTCCTCCATACCCAAAAAGGGGCAAAAGGAATGAATACTGTATTGTATTGTATTGTATTGTAATGTGTGTGTGATTTGGACGTCTCCTATCAAATGCATATTTCGTTAACTGGCCTTATTTTTTTTCTGATTCAAAGAGTGGAACGTTCGGTCCTGTTTTGTTGTTATATATATAACTTCTGAACTCTGTAGAAAAGATAGAATTTCCTTCTTTCTTTGTCTAAGACACAGATACGGATCGCTTGAGTAAGAGGGTTGGTAGGAAAGAGGGAGAGGCTGCGTGGGAGGGAGCATAGACTGGTAAATATGAAACGTTCCCTGCCAATTATGTTCCCGTGATGAGTCGTTCTGGACTGTGGAGGGCGTAATAAATAATAAGTATCACATTCAGTGACCATTATACAATTGTACCTGCCAAGGAGCAATTATGTCCCTTGACGTCTCAATGGAATGTACTGTGTGTGCCCGCACCCTATGTGAACACAGCGCAGGCTTCCAAGGGCGGTGCAGGATTGCTCCCAACTGGTTCGTTCGGCGGTTGAGGACAGTATTTTTTCTCTGGGTCCCACCCCCACATTCAGGTGTATCTTTTCCTTGTCTGCCTTTTGTCCGACTCTGGGGAAGGCGCAGTGACGGTGAGAAAAAACCCACTGACCACAGAGAAAGTCCTGTTGACAGCGGGAAAGACTGTAACCGGGATTCTCTTCAGAGGGTACGTAAGACATAATGGCAAATGCTTGGCCGTGTCTGGAGTTGCCGTGTCTGGAGTTGTACTGTATTCACCATTCCGTGTGTTACAGATGGAATGGGTGGTGTCTGCAGATGTCTGACTGTCTGACTCATACACAGAAATTACGGATGCATGCACGACTTTTCTAATTCACATACACACACCCACTCACCCGAACATTGACAGCCAGGCAACAGAACAACACTTTTTCTGTTTTATGCTGCCCGAGCCATCAGACAAAATAAATTTATATAATAAATGCAATAACATCAATACTCGGAACGTGAACTACAAGTCGTACACACAGAAAATATATATATATATATATATATATATATATATATATATATATATATATATATATATCAATACTTCAAACACGCCAAACAGGGCGCACGACACAAAATATATCTATATATAATGACTATCCACTAGCGCTGCTACGTCGACGAAGGCGACGACGACGACGACGAAAACGATGAAGAAGACAAAGACAACGAGACGATGAAGATGACGAAGCCGACTGCAGAGTCCAGTCCCACACAGGTTTGCAGAACTACAGAGCTGTGGCTTAAAAAAAAAAAAAAAAAAAAAAAAAAAACACTACGCACTCACGCGTCTCTGCCTGCAACAGGGTGACAGTCCCACACAGGAGCTATGGCTCACACACACACAGAAGCACAGAACGCAGCGACGGCCTCGCCAACAGGTCGCTGGTTCAAAACTCGAGAGCGGCGCTCTGGCTTGGCAGTAGCGGCGTCTCCAGCCCTGGCTCAACGGGTAGTCGGTCCCGAGCGTAGTGGCAGGAAGAGCAGTCTGTCGGCACTCAGGCCGGCCTCTCCACACCGTCACACGGTGAAGAAGGGGGTAGACACATCTACGAAGCCCTCATACAGTAGCAGCCAGTCCCCCTCAGTCCAGGGAACACATCTACCTGGGGGAAACTGACTGCCACCAAAATACAGCTGAGTCCCTCTTCGGCCTTCTGAAAAGTTGCGCTGCCGGATTCACTGCAGAGACTGCCTAACCGGTTCAGCTCACCCGGCTTTAACGGCGCGCAGGTGAGTAGCAGTCAGGTAAACTTTTCAACCGGCTTCCGGACGACTACCTTCCGGTTAGCACGGTTGCATGAAAATTTGTGACTGGACAGGAAACAGTCCATCACACCGTGGAACAGCAACGAGTGAGGCTGCGGGATGCAGCAGTTACTTGGCGGTGGTGTTTTTCGGCGGTGGGCTCTGTAGTCTTCAAATATGGGCTGCTACACCCAGGAGAATGCTCCCATGGAGGTTCCGTCATGTCACAATGGCATCTGCCAGAAAGCAATTATGTCCCTTGACGTCTTAATGGAATACCCTGTGCATGCCTGCACCCTATGTGAACACAGCGCGGGCTTCCATGGATGGTGCAGGATTGC
>JADBJO010019003.1:0-17500 GCA_016801955.1 Conus betulinus
AACAAATTAATTAAAATAAGCGATACACACCCACACAAAATTCCAAAAAGGCAATTAAGGAAGAGGAGGGGGCAGGGGGGAATGGGTGGAGGAAAGGGGTATTAAATTACTAACAATTTTTATCCTGCATGTCATATTCTCAAATACTAACCGTTGAAAAGTTATGCATATTATTCAAACGTAACTATTCTTTTCAAACTTCACTTCTGGAAATTCACCAGACAGCATACTTCATAGTACATTGTTAAATAACCAGTGTAAGAGTTAATCTTGCTTTTACACACTCTCTCTCTCTCTCTCACACACACACACACACACATGCACTCACGCACACACACACACAACCACACACACACACAGCACACACACGCACGCACTGTCTCTCTCTCTCTCTCTCTATGCAGATTCATCAAATCTGTGCAATGGCCCTATGCACCTTTAAAAAATTTAATTCAGGTGTAAACAGGAAATGACTAATGTTTAATGTTTCAGTCTTGACTGTGTATCGTGACTGCCCACTTCCAACAATGCCATTCACCCCCATAACTGACAGTTTATGGAGGCTTTACACTACTACTATGTGCTCTTACTGTGTTTATTCCTCCTCTTCAGATGATGCAGATTGTAAAAGACTTGCTCTCCTACCAGCTGACCTACTATGCGTTCTAACTGTATTCATTCCTCTT
This sequence comes from Conus betulinus, assembly GCA_016801955.1. Classification (NCBI taxonomy): domain Eukaryota; kingdom Metazoa; phylum Mollusca; class Gastropoda; order Neogastropoda; family Conidae; genus Conus; species Conus betulinus. The sequence continues at coordinate 687 of JADBJO010019003.1, forward strand.
CAGATGATGCAGATTGTACAAGACTTGCTCTCCTACTAGCTGACCTAGCGCTATGGTTAACAGCATAGATTCCTGCTGGGAGGTCGTGTGGTTCGCTTCCCCTCAGAGCCATATATATTTGTGGGATTTTTCGCCTCATGATTGGCTCCTGCCCACAGCTGAGTTTGCTATAGGTTCAGCTGGGAGGACTTGGAACGGCACAGTCAAGTTCCATAGGTTTAATAGATGCATCACTGTGAGTGTTGTTCAAATTTCCTAACCAACTTAGCAGGTGCCTGTATTTCTCGGGCCTGGTTGATGCGATGATACATTATGAAAGTAAGCATAGAGCTCAGTCCTGCCATGCAGTCTCAGACCAGAATGGAGCTGAACCAACATCATCTTCATTCTGATCAACCAGCATTTAAAATAGTCTAAAATTCCGTTGCCCTTCATGTCCCACTCTCATGATGTGAGGGACTGTTTTTTGTCTGTCACAAATGTTTTACATCCGCGTTGGACGGAACATGTTCACCCCGAAAAACTGGTTGGTTAGATGACCTGACTGCTGCTCACCTGCGCTCTGTATAAGTCAGGTGAGCTGAAACAATCAGGCAGTCTCTACAGCTGTTCCGGCAGTGAAACTTCCCAGTGGCTGAAGAGGGACTCCTGAACGAGTTGCTGTGGCAGTCAGGTATTTCATTATTAGCAATTCTGAAAATCGCCACTGAAATCGTTCTCCCCTCCTATAGGTGACTGTAACCTTCTCAGCGCCTGGTAAAGGTTTTAGTAAAAAAAAAAAAAAAATTTTTGTTTTTTTTTTTTAGTATATCTTGTGACTTGATAGAGTAATAGGAGGAAACTGTTTTAAGAAAGTATGAATAGAAGGGGGAAAAAATATGTTGCTGATGAATGACTGGAAAAGGAGGTGGTTTAACTGGTTTCACGGCTTTATGATGAAAAAAAGTTTTGTTTATTCTAATGTATTGTAATGATGTTATTGATAGTAAGCTCTGGAAGTGAGCGATGGAAACTGTCATGTATTAATGGCTGTGATATGTATTTAAACCATCCTTTGATATGAATAATGAATGTCTATTTGTTGATAAACAGAGTGTGCGGAAATCGTCCCTTGATAAGTGTTTTAATGGCTGTTACTATTACTAATGAATTATTTTATATGGGCAAATCCTTCTCTGAGATGGAGTGATTATGTGAAAAGATAAAAGCATTCTTGTTGTGATGGAACAGACATGAAATGATTAAAACATTCTTATCTTGATGAAAGAGACGAAAGCAAATCACTTCTTATATGCTATGATTATATTCTTGGTTTATAGTAAAAAGGTCTATGTGGAAATCTTTCTCCCCAATTTTTGTAAAACATGATTTCCAAAAGGTCTATGTGGAAATCCTTTCCCCCAGTGTGCAGAACATGATTCCGGAAAAGAGAATGTTCTATTGTGATATTGTATTGACGTTTTAGATTTCGTGGTTGGTATTTTTGTCCCCATGTTCTGGTGAAATATAAAGCATGAATATGATTAATAACCATGATGAATAATAGCCATGTTGTAGTAGGCTAGATAATCAAGGTAGTTATCAGTTCCCCCCTGGTAGAGTCGTTGTCCTGGTGTGACCTGGAACTGGCTGCCACTGCTAGAGGGTCTGAGCGTAGCCAAGATCTACCCCTTGTCTCCACCCTGCTGGGGTGTGGAGAGGTTGACGTGGGAGTCAACAGTAACCCAACCTGCCACTGCGCTCGGGTCTGGGGCGTAGCCGAGATCTACCCCTTGTCTCCACCTTGCTGTGCTGGGGTGTGGAGAGGTCGATGTGGGAGTCAACAGTAACCCGACCTGCCACTGCGCCTGGGTCTGGGGCGTAGCTGAGATCTACCCCTGTGTCTCCACCCGCTGGGGTGTGGAGAGGTTGACGTGGGAGTCGTGGGAAGTCGACAGTAACCCGACGTGCCAGTTGTGCCCGAGCCGCCGCTGCTACTGAGCCAGAGCCGCTGCTCTCTTGAGGTATTTGAACCAACGACCTGTTGGGCCAGTCGTACCAGATCCGTCGCTTCTGCTGTACCATGGCTGTCACTTTGTGGTGTTAGAACCAACGCCTTATTTTTGTGTTTGAGCCACAGCTCTTGTGTTGGAGCTGTCGCTCCTTTTGTGGACAGAGCCGTCACTTTGGTTTTGTGTGGACTCTGCGAGCTGCTCCCCCTGACTGTGTGTGAGTCCCAGGAGAGAAGTTCATCTGTAACATTCTTCACAAGACACTTGCGATGTCTGAGAACCGTCTTGTTGGGCTGGATGTGGCCAAAAGAAAATAATAATTGTATATAGATATATCTAACGAATTGTATGCTTAGGATTACAGCGCAAGTTATTCTACTGCACTGGCATTGTTATATATTGCTGAGTTTGTGTATTTGTGTTGATGGCTTGGGCAGCATAAAAAAAAACAACAACATTTGACTTGTTGCCTGGCTGTTGATGTTTCGTCTGTGGGGGTGTGTGTGAATTATAAATCGTAAACGCATCCGAATTTCTGTGAGTCAGACAAACAGACACATGCACCAATGCATCCATAACACATGACAACCTCAGTTGTGATTTCCTCTCCATGTCTACACATTGGGTAAGTTTGTGTCAAGGTTGCTGGTATTGGCAAGTTCATGGGGACCTTCAATGGATGAACATGCTGGCACCCTCCAGAAAGTGATGATCTACAACACTGGCTCCGTGTCACAGGGATTTTTGTCGTTAGTTAGGGACTTAGTATGTGGTGTCCTGCATACATTGGAACAGAACAGGCACCAGTGAACACCAACAAAAGTGACTCAGCACCAGAGCTGTGTGTCCTCTGGTGGACTGCCTCATGAAAACTTGACACTAACTCTCCCAGCCGAATGCCAGTGCTGAGATGGCAACAGGATGACCCCGGCTGTCTGTGGATGGGGAGCGGGAATCAGACACACAAAAAAATTTCCAAAGAGTTTATAATCTAATCAAGAGTGCTGGTTGCCTATGACTCACACACAATTGCCACTGTATTCAATTCTCGCATTTTTAAGTATGAGTTTTCCACAGCCATATCATAAAAAGAGTATGGTTCAAATGATGCAACTGTTTATTTCTTTAAACTTAGATGTATACACCTCAAAATCATTTGACACATAGCATTTAAGGTTCTTAGTATAACCCAAATTTAAACAGAAAATTCTCAAGAAATCAAAAGATATCATGATTTCATTATCTTTGGGTCACAGCCCAGCCCAAAAGACATTGTGAATATTAAAGTTGTATTAATGGAAGTGGAATCTTTTCACATTATTTACATCCAAAATATGTAAAGTTTGTGAAGAACTATTGGTCACTTGGATTTTTACTATTTTATGTCTTTGTTACATGTGTGTGTGTGAAACACACACATACCAACACACTTTCCTTTCAGTACGAGTCAGACCAGTACATCAGCATTAGGCTACCTACCAGTGTAAAACTCTTACTGCACACATTGCATGCAAACGATTTCTGACCAGCTTGAATCATACTGTGAATTCTCTTCAGAGTATCTGCCAGTGTAAAAGTCTTACTGCACACATCACATGAAAATAATTTGTCACCAGTATGGATCATTTTGTGTTTCTTCAGGTGACTTCCCTCTAAAATGCTTACAGCACACATCACATGAAAATAATTTATCACGAGCATGGATCATTTTATGTTTCTTCAGGTGACTTGCCTCTCTAAAATTCTTACAGCACACATCACATAAAAATAATTTCTCACCAGATCATCTCATATTTTTTCAGGTAACTTGCCCGCATAAAAGACTTGCAGCACACATCTCATGCAAATGGTTTCGGACATGCGTGGATCATCTTGTGTGCTTTCAGACTACTTGCCCATGTAAAAGTCTTACTGCACACATCACACGAAAATAATTTCTCACCAGTATGGATCATCTTGTGTGTCTTCAGATTACCTGCCCGTGTAAAACTCTTACTGCACACATCACATGAAAATAATTTCTCACCAGTATGAATCATCTTGTGTGCATTCAGAGTATCTGCCCGTGTAAAACTCTTACAGCACACATCACACGAAATAATTTCTCACCAGTATGGATCATCTTGTGCGTGTTCAGTGTATCTGCCCGTGTAAAACTCTTACTGCACACATCACATGAAAATAATTTCTGGCCACTATGGATCATTTTTGTGTGTATTCAGAGTATCTGCCCGTGTAAAACTCTTGCTGCACACATCGCATGAAAATAATTTCCGACCTGTATGGATCATCTTGTGTTTCTTCAGATTATAAGCCAATGTAAATGCCTTTTGCACACATCACATGAAAATAATTTCTGACCAGTATGGATGATCTTGTGTGTCTTCAGATTACTTGCTGATGTAAAACTCTTACTGCACACATCACATGAAAAGATTTTCTGATTTGTATTGATAACCTTGTGTCTCATCAAAATATCTGCCTGTGAAAAAGTCTTACTGCACACATCATATGAAAATGGTTTCCGATTGGTATGGATCATCTTGTGTGTATTCAGGGAACTTGCCCATGTAAAAAGTCTTACTGCACACATCACATGCAAATGATTTCTGACCTGTATGGATCATCTTGTGTCTCTTCAGATTACACGACTTTGTAAAAGTCTTACTTAACCGCACACATCACACGAAAATGGTTTCTGACCAGTATGGATCATCTTGTGTGTCTTCAGGTTACCTGCTTGTGTAAAAGTCTTTCTGCACACATCACATGAAAATGATTTCTGACCGGTATGGATCATTTTTGTGTTCTTCAGCTTTCTTCAGCTTTTCTGCCTGTCTAAAAGTCTTACTGCACACATCACATGAAAATTTCTGATCAGTATGGATCGCCTTGTGTTTCTTCAGATTCTCTGCCCATATGAAAGTCTTACTGCACACATCACATGAAAATAATTTCTGACCAGTATGGATCATTTTGTGTTTTTTTCAGATTATCTGCCTGTGTAAAAGTCTTACTGCACTCATCACATGAATATTTCTGACCAGTATGGATCATCTTGTGTCTCTTCAGATTGCCTGCCTGTGTAAAAGTCTTATTGCACAAATCACACGAAAATTTCTGATCAGTATGGATCATCTTGTGTGTCTTCAGGTTACATGCCCAAGTAAAAGTCTTACTACAAACATCACATGAAAATTTCTCACCAGTATGGAGCAATTTGTGTTTCTTCAAATAATATGCCCATAAAAAAGTCTTATTGCATACATTACATGAAAATGGTTTTTGACCTGTGTGGATCATCCTGTGTGTCTTCAGATAACAAGCCTGTTTAAAAGATCTACTGCACACATCACAAGTGACAGTTTTTTTTCATTCTTAGGTTTGCATTCACCTTTCCTACTGATGTCACAGTTGTACTGAACACACCATAAACCACTGGTTTCTGAGCTGACCCTGATGCTTGACAAGTGGAAGACAGAGGTTTGTCATCTTCCTGTACAAACAGAAATATTACTTCATTATCAGCATCATAATCATATTACATCACTACCAGCCACGTATTGACCAGATCATAAACATCACTCCTATCCTTTTATCAGGCAGTCTTATCAAAAATCGACAGAGCAACACACAAAGAAAATGAAAAGAAAGCAAGCAAGCCTATCTTTCACTGCACTGATGTGAATGGATCAAAGCTTCAAGAATATCAGTAAAACTGACAAATGGGTTCAATGAGCTGCTGGGTTCAGCTCTCAAAGCCAGTAATAATATTCAAAACCCAGCGGACTACAGAAGGTTCGGGTGAAGGAAGGGAAAGGGGGGGGTTGGGAAGGGTGGGGGATGGGAAGAGGGAATGGAGGAGGAAGGAAGAGAGGAGGCATAGAGGGGAGCTCCCCTTTTCCCCCTCTCTCTTCCCCCACCCTCAGCAGGAACTGAATTCCTTGATTCTGAAACCTGTTTTGGTCACTTTTCCTGCACAGGAAAAAAAAAAAAACTTACCTGTAGCATACTTTCCCCAGGCCAACTGGACCAACTTTACAGTCAAATGAACAAAATTAATATTCACCACAGGCATCACGCATAGAAAAGTATTTAGCTTATTTGATGAGCTCAGGAAAGTTAAGGACCAAAGTGTCTAATCTACAGACACAGCGACAAATATTCCTGTGATCTTGTCATGCAAATGGAAGGGAAGAAGATTTTGAGGTTGGGGGTGAGAGAGGAAGGATTTTGCAATATTATGATCAAAAACAAACTTTTACATTGTAATAGTTTTATAGTATTTCGTCAATTTTTTATAGGATCCAGAATACTGTTGCTGCACTCAGTTACTGTATAAAGAAAGTCACACAGATATCATAATCTACATCAAAGTTATGCTCCTTCCCTCATGCCTTCACACACGCACGCACGCACGCACGCACGCACGCACGCACGCACACACACACACACACACACACACACCGCACACACACACACACACACATGCGTGCCTTGGCTTAAGGCTATGTCAGGCCAACTGACATATGCTAGGACACCAAGGCTACATCAAAATGTTATTATGCTCTGCATAATTATGCAGGGATTGTCTTCAGCTGTGACAAGCTCCTAGCATAATATTATCAGTCTCCAAAATCCCCCGAAGTTGGAGTGTGGCTGTCCACGTGGTGGGGTAATCAAAAACGGGTCACACACGTAATGTTCTTATCCTCAACTGATGCATCTGTACCATAGTGTTCAAGTACTTTGTTTGTTCGGATGATCCCTGGAGTCTTTTAGCCAGAGTACAACAACAACAACAACAACAACACAACACCACACACACACACACACACACACACACACACACACACACACACACACACACACACACACACACACACACACACACACACACACACCACTGCCCTAGTTCCCCATTTTTTTCAACTCATATAAACTGAGAAAAAAAAAAAATCTTTGAAAAAAGGTATGGAACTTTCAATCCATCTATCATTTTCTTTTTTAATCATTCTCTGGCTAATCAAGATGGCTTCAGAGTTTCTTTTTGGTTTCAATCACTGTACAGGTGATTGTTTTTGAATGAACAGTCCAAGCGTAGGTTCCAGCCACACTCACTTTGGGGCAAACAGGATATTCACCACCATCACCTTCATTCAGCCATTGCCATCACCATTTGTTACTGATTTAGTCCTCCATGGCTGTGACCACATCATCTTCTTTATTAAAGAAAGCCATGATTCCTATACTGTCACAGCACCTCACAGAATTTCACTTTCAGGAAAAGGCCCTACACAAAGACTAAAGATGGTGGAGATGCACTAATTACTTCTGTTAAGAGACAGAAAACTCACCTCAGATGCAAATTTGAAACTGACAGCATTTGGAAAAGGGAAGGGGATGGTAGGGGGAAGGGAGAGGGAAAGAGGTTAGGAAGCAGCAAGGGGGTGAGGGGGCACTGCTTTTTCTTGTTTTATTTTCATATTTTGTTTTTGTTTGGGGCACTTAAATTGATGGAAGCTCGATCAAAGACTAAAAATCAACTTTGACCAAATTAAATTTTCATAATAAACCAGTGCAAAATAAGTTCTACTGAAATGGAGACTGTAGTTTTTACAAACCTGTCCATCAGGTGCTTGTCTGCTCCTGTCCTCATCTGTCCTTGTCATGGATTCAGATGTGACGGTATCACTTGTCACCATCACCACGACGTCTGTCGGTGCATCTGTCCATACATCACTTATGAGGTTTGTTGTGACAGCATCATTCTTGATGACATCACTGCTGATGTTTGATGAGACCGGTTCAGTCTTGATGACATCACAGTTGATGTTAGATGTGTCTGGTTCAGTCTTCATGACATCACTGCTGATGTTTGATGTGACTGATTCAGTCTCGATAACATCAATGCTGATGTTTGATGCGACTGGTTCAGTCTGGATGACATCACTGCTGATGTTTGATGTGACTGGTTCAGTCTTCATGACATCACTGCTGATGTTTGATATCACTGGTTCAGTCTTAATGACATCACAGCTGGTGTATGATGTCACTGGTTCAGTCTTGATGACATCACTGTCAATGTTAGCTGTGGCTGGTTCAGACTTAATGCCTGTAACAGCTTCAATCTTAACGTCAGTTATGGTGGTATCAGTAGTACAGCATGACCGAGTAAAAACAGTGGTACTCCGATCTTTCACACTTGATGCTTCATTGCAAGGTTTGATTTCATGGTGTTTAAAATTCTCTGCAATCCAGGAATCCGCTGATACAGAGGAGCTGTGCACACAAATGCAAGATTGAAGACTGATGTCTGCCTTCCTTTCCTGGTAGTCTGCTATCTGGAACTGGTGAAGGAGGTCCCTCTGCACATCAGGATCAACTGGTTCAGCTTTAATACCTTGACCATGATCTGTCTGTCCGTCTGCTTCAGACTTGGTGAGGGTAGCTGATGGACTCTGAGGGAGACTCTGACAGGTTGTTTCATGAAGTGTTTTGGCTGTGATCTCAGGATTCATTTCCGACCAGTCATAGATGGAGTCTGAAACAGACAGAGAATTGACTGTCAGTGATAATGACAATAAACTATACTATTCCTGAATCCAAAATCATAATCACTATAATCATTAAACACCCTTGTCCCAAACAACCAAAGGCCCAAACTTTACACGTGACATTTTAAACAAGAGAAAACCAAGAACCCCCCCCCCAAAAAAAAAATATGGATGTATCAGGGCACCTGTAATACCAATATTGTGTAAAAGACAAAGAAACCACCAAATCATATTGCTTCAAGCCCTGCCAGCCAAAAAGGGCTGAAACACCATATAAACAGAACAAAATGACAGAATTAAAATGCAAAATTAAAATTAAAATTCAACACTTTATTTCTGTACATCAAATGACCAGCGAAAAAAGAGTCTGCCATACTCAAGTTAAAATCAAATTTTCTTTAAAACATTGATTTTTATCACAAAAGTCAAAAAGTAAATCTGGGGCAACATCCTGGAACAAGGTCTTCAATGAGCTTGCCATTAAGTGTTTGTGTCTGACATCATGTAGCTTCCTACATTCAATTAGAAATTGTCTCTTGCTGAGACATTCATCATATAGGATGCAACGTGGAGCTTCTTCACTCTGTAAATGATGCAAATGAGTTAAAAATGAATGGCCAGTGTGCACCTGGCATGAAACTGTTTCTTCTTTGCGACCACCACAGGAACACGAGGGGAACTCTTAGGTTTGGTTGGATCTGGGAACATTTGTTATCCACCTGTGTATTTCCAGTCCTCTTGCCAGGTCTCTGACATAATCATTAACTTCTGGTTTCAAATCTGAGTAGGGGATACCTACGTTAGACAATTTCTTTGTTATGGCATTCCTGGCCAAATGATCAGCCCTTTCATTTGCCCAAATGCCAACATGATCAGGAACCAAGCAAGAAACCAATTATGACCTTCTGCTTTCAAAGAGGTGAAAAGTGAAAAAAAAAAAAAAGTTCAGGATGATGGAGGTTATGGCCATGTTCTCCAAAGCTGACAGCAAATCTGAAAATTTCAGAAAATCCTTCTTTCTAGAATGAGAGATTATCTTCAGTGCTAGAACCAAAGCTATACATTTAGCAGGGTAAACTGAACAATCTGGTGGAATATGCTTTAATCATATTTGAGGAAGAACACTTGGGCAATATGTTCCACAAGCCATTCCATCTTCGGACTTAAAAAACCATCCAAAAGTATTTCCTAAAAGGATGGAAATTTTGTACAGAGATCAGCAAACAATGCCCTGTATGCCTGAGGACTGGTGGCTTCTTAGCAAACAGACGCAAGATCAAAGCGGATTTCTGGTGTGAAGAAGGTCCATGGAGGCTTATGTGGAAATTAACACAAGTCAGACACAACTTCTAGATCAAGACATGTATTCTTCTCATGAGGCTGCATATGAAGTCCAAACAGAGGAATACAAATGGATTGTCTTCAAATCTGCTTTGAAACTGAGGATTAAAAACAGTCATAAGCAGGGTTTTCCTGAGAACAATCTGAGATTGTAGTTGAAGGATAGTTTCAGCCAGCGGTTGGATAATGAGGGTTCACCTGCCTCTGCAGGCTGTACACTGGGGTGATGTGAAATGCTGCAAGACAGAGCCGAAGCCTTGTATTTCATCCTCAAAAAGCTGGAGCCTGTGCTGAACACGTGGGTACAAGCTTCCAGTTGCACAGAGGGCAAAATCATCTACAAACAATGAGCAGTCGGAATCCTGCTGAACTGAATTAACAGTGTTGTTGATTTTTATGCTAAAGAGGGCAAAACTCAGGATGTTCCCTTGTAGAACACCTAAATCCTATTCATGAACATCACAGAGAGTGGTGCCAACCCAAACTTGAATGTGTCATTGTGCCAAAAATAGTTTCATAAAAAGTGGAAGATGACCCCGAAAACAAACAAACAAACAAACAAAAAAAAAACACACCAAAGAAACCACCAAACTCATAACAACAAAAACAACAATACCAATAATGATGACAATGACGACGATGATGATGATAATAATAATGACAATAATTACAATGAAAATGATAATGATAAATCAGGTAATACAGTATGAATATCTCTTGAGTGCTTTTAATTCTGATGTCTGAAAGCACTTCATAATGACAAAGGCCAAACCTTGCATATGTGAACTCAGACACAAAACACACTTACATGGAGGTCTGTTGCTCCCCACCCCTTCTCACTCCCAATTCCCCTCCACTTCCTCCACACGCAAACACACTGATACTATCCATCTCTATGACCTTACCTCGTCATAACCACCAAGCAAACTGTCAGGTTAACCACTCTAACCTCAACGTTTATCAGTAATTTGGCACAGTAAGAACAATAGGCAGAGCTTGCCACAGATAACAGGTTTGAGTTAAAAGATGTGAGGGCGTGTGTGTGTGTGTGTGTGTGTGTGTGTGTGTGTGTGTGTGCGCGTGTGTGTTATTTGTGTATTTATGTATGTGTTTGTGCGTTCGCATGCGCGCGCGTATGTGTGTGTGTGTGTATGTGCGCAAGTACGCAAGCGCATGTGCGCGCGCGTGTGTATGTGTGCATGTGCCTTTTTTTGTGTGTGTTAATTATGCTTCTTTGCTTTGAAAAACGTTGATATTCTGTTCATGATGCTTTCTTAAATGTCAGTACAACCTTGAGTTAATCTGACAATAAATTGGTTTCAGTCAGTCAGTCAGTGTGTGTGTGTTTGTGTGTGCACGCGTGCGTGCGTGCGTGCGTGTGTATGTGTGTATGTGCGTATGTTGTGTGTGTGGTAATTGCACAGACTGCCACAGATAACGTATGTATGTGAGAGTGAGTGAGTGCATGTGTGTGTAGTAATTGCACAGATTGCCACAGATAACAAGACTGAATTAACAAAAAGGTATGAGGATGTATATATGTGAGTGTGTGTGTGTGACTGTGTTTGTGTGTGTGTGTGTGTATGTGTGTGTGTGTGTGTGTGTGTGTGTGTGTGTGTGTGTGTGTGTGTGTGTGTGTGTGTGTGTGTTGCTCTACTATGAATTATTATGTACTTTAGATAATTAGAATTTAAAAAAAAAATCCTGCAAAATCATAAAGCAATATGATCATCAGTTCAAAATAAAGAAAATAGTGTCACCTGAAAAAAAGATGCTAACGGTTAAAGGTAATGTTTCCAAACAACATTTACTGTTTTCTGCGTAAAAAAATACAAAATGCATGTTATTTATGATGAACACATTCTGACATGCAAACCATTTTGTTTCCATTGAATGTTTTTTAAAACCCAGACTGAAACACACCTGGCATGGAATGACAGATTTTGTGTGTGTGTGTGTGTTTTTTTTTGGTTTAAATATGAATCAAGTATATTTCAACTGAACAAGCCTACAAAAACTTAACAGACATACAAAAATAAACATTTCAAACACATCTAAAAGTCATGAAGTATGGTTTCTTGTTACAGAATATTTCAAGGCAAAAAATAAAAACAAAGTAGTGCTAAACTCTATTCTCAGTCAGTGGCTTAGTTGCTTTTCTTCCTCCTTTTTCTTTTTTTTCCCCCCCATATTCTAAATAAATATCAAAGCAAATACTAATAATAAAAATACAGTATTTTTTTAAACCTCTTTTTAACAAACTTTGAAAGGCAATCATTACAGCTGTTCAACAATCACAATACAGTATCTGGAATTAAGCAAATATCTAAAGTGTGTTTGCCTCTTTTTTAACAAACTTACAAAGGCAATCAATACAGCTGTTCAACAATCATTTTGTGAAATTATCAATTTTTGCACCTCTTCTGTGATTCAGAACTCAACTGAATCATGTTGGTTTATTACATGCACTGCAAACAACTGCAGACATTTTCTCAAATTTCCAAATCTGATGGTCTGTCAAACACTAAGATCTTGATCTTTTTTCAGTGTTTGCAAATCTTTATCTTATTCAGTTATTGGTCTACAATTTCAAAAACAAATCACTGCAGCTTCGATACAAACTTCAAAACCACAAACTAAGTGACAAGAGTTGACCACTTGACCAAAGTCTTTCCCCAAAATGACATTGTTTCATCACATACACACAAAAAAGTCATGACAAAACATCTCCATGACTACCGACTTCCTCAATAGTACAATAGTAATATAAAGTAATCTGCCATTTGTGTGAAAGGCACACAGAGACTGCTGTATCTGCTGCTGCCTACAAAACTTTGGCTTGCAATTTGCACCAGCTGATCAACTATCCTATCAAATTCATGTTCACTCTGAATTAACAGAACTCTGTACCAAAATTTGCCAAATCATTGCTGATTCCAGCTGGTGGCTGAAGTGTGTGATGTCTACATGACTTGTGCTTCTGATCTGAATAAAGGGAACTCAGGCAGTACATTTCTGCATGGATGCAAATGTTCCAAGCTCCCTACATGGGAATTGAGTACACTGTATTCCACCTCTTGCTTGCACACACACCGACAAGCATCCTGTCAAATTTGGATTAACCTCAAGTTATAAGACATAACTGAATATACAATGTACAATCACAAAAATATTTAACCACCACAAAACTCTGAAGACAGACTTGGTCGACAACCAACCTACAATGTACAAGCAGGAACACATAGAAGTCAGAACACTACTAAATCTGCAAAGTAAACACAATGTACAATCAAGAAAAATAGCTAACACCACCCAAACCCTGAAGCTGGCTGAAATCAGACATAGAATGTGAAGCTGGGAGAAACCACATTCTGCTGACAGTATCATGTCCATACAAAAAAAAAAAAAAAAAAAAAAAAAACCAACTAATTTTGAAAAAACACATCTAATACTTACCAACAGCAGCTTTATTCAACAGTGAGTATGGTGGAGATGGATATACAGGGTAATGGACGACAATGATAAATTCAAATTTGGGATGGCAGACATGGAAAATGTGTGAATTGCTTGTTATTTACCATTTGTCTTTTCCTCTAGGATCTGGAGTCACGCCAGAGATGCTGAAGAGGTGGGTTTGGGGCTGCAGGTAAATACCTGGTAATCTTCTGCATTGTGTGCTCTGATATCCTGTCATTAATTACACAATGCGTACAGGAAACTTCCACATGATCCACAGGAAGGAAATAGCAGCACTGACCTGACGGTGGTTCTGGATCTTCAGCGACATCAATTTCAATCTTCACCTCTGACATCACCAGATGATCAGGGAATGCCATGGTGTCACACAGTCTGTAGACACAGTTATACTTTTGTACACAAATGACACCTTCTTCAGCAGATTTTTTTTTTTTTTACACACACACACACACACACATGTATAGAACATATGATCTATTCCCCTCTCTCTCTCTTTCTCTCAAGCATGCACACACTTGACAAGCATGCACACACTTGACAAGCATGCACACACTTGAACTTGGAATTTACTCTTTTCACCCTTTTCTTCTGTTAATCTGTTGTACGAACATTGCCCTCCACCAATGTTGTTCTTGCTATCGATAGGTGTAGTTGCATTCTAGTAAAATCTGGTTACACAGGACTGATTTTGTCATGTACTTACCTTCAACTTCAATAAAAGCTGGCTTAGACTTTCAATCAATCATTGAAGAAAAAAAAATATATATATATTTATTACTAATTACTATTTTGTGAATCACATGCATGCACTGATGCAGTCTCTTGATTCTAGTCATAGAAGCAACAATGAAATTGACTGTGACAAGATGAAGGCACTCTTTGCTAAAAAAATTATTCAAAATAACTGAAATGGAAGAAATAATGAAGGATTTAATTGACCCTCCACCTGTGACTGGAATAGCTCAGTTGGCAGTGCAACGGACTTGTTATCTTGGGGTTGCGGGTTCGCATTTCCGCCAGGCCATTTCGGTACAGGGGATTTTTCCCTCGGAGTCAACATTGGTTCTGACTCCATTCCCCACACAGTCCTTCAAATGAGACTATAAACTGAGGTTCCGTGTGTGAATACACATACAACATCTTGCACACATGTAAAATCCCAACATCAACTTTCAGAAGAGAGGGCCAGTTTGGCTGTTGGTATGGATGACATGTTACACATAGCATGCACCTTCCCCGAAGTTGGAGTATGGCTGCCTTAACGGCGGGATATAAATTATCATACACACAAAAGTGTCAGAATAATCAACATGATGATTGTGGACACTAAAAAGAAAGATGAGAAGAAAGTGACATATTTAGGCTTTGTCTGCTTGTGACGGCAACTTGACAAGAGTGACTTCCCTTGGCATGACTGATGTAAACAAAGCCTAACATCTATGAATCGGCTGAATAATCAAAACTTCCAGTGCAGACAGCCTACTTGAAAACGAAAGACCTCCGACCCCAACCCCCTCTCCAATGACAGCCATGCACAACTTCCAGTGGCTGGATTATTTTCAGTTCATTGACCCCGTGTGCAGTGATCACTTGGAGGCATGTCTGTATCTGATTCATATTATATATCAGCCACCCACTGTCACACATTAGTTGGTTTACAGACTTCCGACTTCTCTGAATTTGATTTCTTACTGCCAAAGACAGTGATGAAGTCATCAAGAAGGTGAAAGCAAACTTTGCAAGACATGAAATCCCTGAGAGACTGACCACTGATAATGGACCACCGTTCAACTCTAAGGAAATTGAGAAGTGTTCTCAGATTCATGGATTTGAAGGTGGTGTATGTGACAAGTTCGCCCCATCATCCACAGTCAAATGGGAAAGCTGAAAATGCAGTCAAAATTATGAAGAACATGATCTAGAAATGTCACCAAAGTGTAAGGATGGATATTTGGCCTTGTTGGAACTGTGAAATACTCCATCAGAAATCCTGGGAAGTTCACCTGCACAGAGACTGTTCTCAAGAGAGAACAAGAACACAGCTGCCTACAACCAGATCCATGTTGAAGCCTTCCGTGAAGCACACAGTCCACAGATGGACTTCAAGCTAGCAAGATGAAACAGGCAAGATACTACAACCGTGGAACTGTAGAACTGGCTGAGCTGAAACCTGGACAATCTGTACGCTGGCTCCAAAAGACGGGTAAAAGCTCAGGTTGAATGAAAGGCAAGTGGACATAAGGTCATACAACATACAAACTGAAGATGGGTGCAGATTCCGGCAAAATCAACGTGACATCTGAGAAACAAGTGACAACTACCAGCCAGTATTTCATTTTCACTAATTTCAGCCACCACAAGGCAACAAAAGAACAGTCACATTCTATCCCACCACACAGAACGACTGATTTGTCTCCATCAAACAGAAAGAGCGGATCAAATGATGCAGCAGATGATGGGGGAACAGTCAAGACAGAGAATCAACAGATCTTACAGACAGCTTACTCCAGGAGCGGATGCTACAATGAACAGAGAAACAGCAAATTCAACTTCAAGAAACAGTCAAGGAATTCCAGAACCAGCTGGGGCGCAAGACGACTGCCAAAATGACCAGGAACGGACAGGAACTCTCTTCTTGATCAAGAGAATACTGTTGAACAAACACCACCACAGCAGTTAGAACCAAGACACACTCGATTTTGGTCTCAGTGTGAAAACATCTGCCTACCTGAAAGACTACGTTTAGAAGAATCAAAAACAAGTGTTCAATGCGTGTTGAAGCAATTGGTTAGACCAGTAAGGAATATGTTGCTCAGTCTGGGATCCTTACCATCTAAAGGACATTGATAACCTCGAAAAGATTCAGAAGAGAGCAGCATGGTTCGTAACAGTCGTTGTTTTCATGGTTCTTTTTATCTGCACGGTTTGAAGAGGTATGGCTGTCTGTTTTCATAAGCCTGTGTCGTTTGTGTGTTTTCATGTGGTGTCGTCTACTTTCAAGAAGAATAATGATGTCTTTTCAGAGAGTCACGATTATCTCTTGCATGGGTCAGGTTTGTCCGTTTCCACGGGGTCATAGTTCACCTTGTGTTTCTTTTTAAGTCATTTTATAAGCCTGTTTTCACCAGTCGTGATCATGAGTCATGGTTACCTGCCTGTTTTCGCCAGTCGTGATCATGAGTCATGTTATCTGCCTGTTTTCACCGGCCATGATCATGAGTCATGTTATCTGCCTGTTTTCAACCAGTCGTGATCATGAGTCATGTTATCTGCACGTTTTCACCAGTCATCACGAGTCATGTTATCTGCACGTTTTCCCCAGTCATCACGAGTCATGTTATCTGCCTGTTTTCACCAGTCATGATCATGAGTCATGTATCTGCCTGTTTTCCACCAGTCATGATCATGAGTCATGTTATCTGCACGTTTTCACCAGTCATCACGAGTC
>JADBJO010019003.1:25000-34183 GCA_016801955.1 Conus betulinus
AGTCTGTATTTTCATGTGCAGTTTGTGTGTTTGTAGATTCATGTGCAAGTGGTATGGTCGTAATTCCATGCTCAGCTTTCATTCGCAGTTTTATTTTAGTTTTCAGTTTGTTTCTTGATACTGAAATCTGCATGTTACTGTTCTCTCAGTGTCTGTGTGTCTTTTAGTCTGTAGGCTGTACTCGGTATGTATCATGGTGGTCAGTCTGTATCTCTGTATCATGTCTAGTTTGAAGTCCAGGCTGTTGCTTAATTTTCAGTGGTGGGTGTGTGTGTGTGTGTTGCGTGGTGGTTGTGTGTGTTTTGTGGTTGTGTGTGTGTTTCTCTTTTTCTTTTTTTTTCGCTTTTCTTCTGTTCTAGTCTGTTATCACAATCTTGGAGGTAGAGGCAACGTGGGAGCTGTGGAAAATGAGGAAGGTGGGGTGAGGGAAATGGGTAGGATTGAGGGGAGAGCATTAGAGGGAAAGGATAGAAAAATTCGGATGGGAGGGAGGAGGGATGTGTAATGTGACAAGGTACGAGTTGACAATTGGAGGGGAAAGAGAAGAAAAAGAGAAGGGGGGGGAAAAGGAAAGGAGGAAAAGAGAAGGGAGAAGTGATTGGAGGTACAAAAGAGGGAAGGAGGAAGGGACGGGGGAGGGGAGAAAAAAGGGATTAAGAACGAAAGGATGGAAAGGAGGGGGAAAACAAAAAAGGAAAAGAAGGAAAAGAAGGACGTAAGAAAAGAGGGGAGAAAGGAAGGGGGGAGGGGGGAGGGGGAAGGAAAAATGAAAAGGATGGGAGGAGGGAGAAAAGAACAAGGGCAAAGAAAAGAAAGACAGAAAGATGAATAGAAAAAAAAGGAGGAAATAAGAAAAAGGGAGAAAGAAGAAAAAGAGGAAAGGAGAGGAGGAACAAAAGGAGGAAGGGTGAGGGGAAGAAAAAAAAAGAAAGTGAAAAAGAAGAAGAAAAAAAGAAGGGAAAGAAGAGGAGGGGAAAAAAGAGGAGGGGGGAAGGACAGGAAGGAGAAAAAGGAGGGGAATGAAAAAGAAAAAAAGGGAAGAGAGCGGAAAAAAAAGAAGGGGGAAAGAAGAAGAAAGGGGAAAAAGGGGAGGAAGGAAGAAAGAAAAAAAACAAGGACAGAAGAAAAGGGAGGAAGAAAAGGGGAGGAAAGAAGAGGAGAAGAAGAGGGGGGGAAGAGGAGAGGAGAAAAGAAAGTGGTAGAAAGAGGAGGATGCGACGAAATAGGGGGGAGGGAGATCAAGAGGAGAAGAGGCGGGAAGGAATGAACAGGGGTTAAGGCGGAAGCAGAAGGAGAAGGCAGGTAGAGGGAGCCGAAGAGCCAGACGCGGAAGGGCGCGCCCGAAAGTCAAGGCGGATGTAAGGATAAAACACATAAAGCAAAGGAGACAGGGCGGGCAGGGGGGAATAAGGGGCGGAGCGAGGGGGAACAGGCAGCACCAGCCGGACGGTAATCGATTCCTGTCAAAAAAGGAGTCGGGGCTGTCATCTGTGGACAAAATGTAAGGGGGTCAAAGATCAGGGCCATCTACAGGCGCGGGTCGAGGGCAGAACGGACTAGCTGGGTGCAATCGAGGGAAAAGGGTCGGGTAAATAATCCAAAAGAGCCAGTCGTAGCCAAGCCTGAGGCAAAGCAAGGTGTAAACTACGAGTTGAGGTCAGAGGCGGAGGGGTGGGGATACAAAGGCATAGCGGAGCAGAAGGCTGGGCGTATTAAAAGGGGGCAGTACCCGAGCCGTGAGGGCAGGGGAAAGTGTACCAAAAAAGAAGTGGAGCAGGGGTGGACAAGAAGTTAGGTGCAGCAGCGGAAGGCAAGCTTGATTGATGAGGGGAGCGGGAGGCAGGGGCGAATTCTCGTAGGGGCTTGATGGGGACAGGGGGGGCTAATCAGGCGGAACGTGCAGCTGGGCGATCAGGGGTCCGGCACAAAGACAGTAAAACGGCAGGAAAGGGGGATAGGCATCGTCCAGGCGCTGGACGGACCGGCGGCCGAGCACGGGCTCGAAACAAGACGGTAAACGGGGGAGGTGGGATAGTCAGCAACGGTAGGTGAGGTTAGCAAAAACCGTTGATAGTGGGGTGGGGGGTGGGGGGGGGGTGCGGGGGGGGACTGCGGGGCGTGCGGAGGGGGGTGGGGGTGGGGTGGAGGGGTGAGGGGGGGGTGTTGCGGCTGATGTGTCAGGGGAGACAGAAAGGAAACGGGAGGCTAGAACAACAGATAAAAAAAAGAAATGGAGAAGGCCTAAAAAAGGGGGAGCGGTAAAAACAAACACCACCACAAAAAAAAAAAAAAACAAGGGGTCGGAAGCGAGAGTCAAAAGACGAATTAAAGAAAAAAAAAAGGAAAAAAACGAGGGAAGCCCAAAAGTGAAATAGAATCCCAGTGACAAAGGCGGAAGCGGGGCAGGACAGTCAGTCGATATGGGAAGGAAGGGTATCTGGGGTTTTGAGGCGTAGGGAGACACCGAGCAGCATGGCGGGGCGAGCGTCAGTAGCTGTCCTGGACGGAGGGTCAAAGGTAGGCGAGAGATTAACACAGATCACGAAAAGCAGAAAGGCAGGTGCTGCTATCGCGGATCTGGACGGTCGGAGGTGAATAGGACAGAACAGCGGAAGAAGAGTAGATAACGTGATGAGGCGGGTGGGTTCAAAAGATAGCACGTATAGGAGAAGAGACGAATCGAAACGACGGGTTAAAAGAACACAAAGGGGGAAGAAAACGAGGAGGGAGGGCATCTTGAAAGGAGGGAGAATAAGAAGAAACGGGGTAGCATGTTGGCAACGACACACGCAGAAGGAGAACTAGGATGCAGGGGGTGAAGTTAAGAAGAGAGAGAAAGAGCCTGGGGAGGAGTCGTTGCAAGAGTACCGGGACTGAAGGATAATAAGGGACCATGGCATATGGTAAAGGGAAGAGCTAGGAAAAGAGTGGGAATTGCTTTTGGAAAATAAAACACACGCAAAAAATAACTGATGTATGTTAAAAGGTAGAGTATAGGAGAAAAGAACGGAACGCAGGTGGGAAAGGACACCAGAGGTAAAAAGACGCGAAAACGGATTCGAAAAAGGGGGGGGGTTGCAAGTAGAGATAGGGTAAGGAAAGACAGGTGAGTTTGGAAGAGAACCCACAGAGAAGAACGGGGGATTGGCAGTGGCGAATAAAGCGAGGGCAAAAGACAAGTCTAAGAGGACACATACCGAATCAGACTGAGGCATGTTGTCAGAGGAAGATTGAGAAGAAAGGAAACCGCGGCGGTAAAAGGGAAGAGAGAGAGAAGAAACGAGCGAGAAGTCAAAAAAGACAGAAGGAGAGAGAGGCAACAGTCACAAACGTGCCGAAGGGAAGAAAGATCCAAAAGCACGAAACGATATCGCAGACATCCCGGGTCATCGCTCAATACAGCAAAGGGTGGGTGGGATGGCTCCAGTAGACCCAGGGTCGCGACAGGGAGCGGGGGGGGGTAGAGCAAGGAAACAACAGGAATGAAAGGGTCAGGGGGCAGGTTATAGGCTTATCATCTGTGTGTGCGACTTGGAGCGCCGGGGGCAGGTCGTTTAGCCTAAAGGATGAAATAACTAGGTCAGGGGCCCGACTGGTAATTATGCTCGACCATCGCCTGCAGAAACGTGGTCCAAAATAAGAGGTAGTTAAGGAAGTCGTACGGTTTGTAGATAAATGAAGTCCAACGTATTAGAGAAGCAGCAGTTAGCCACCCGTCATGTAATCAAAGGGGCGTCAGTGACCAGACATGGCCATGTACAGTGCGGCAAAGAGTGATGGCCGGAAGGCGAGTGCTTAAGTCTGGGGAGGACAAAAATACAGAGATCCTCCGACGCTTTGGGAGGTGCGCAGTGCACCTTGTGTCCATTATCTGTATCCCGCCAGACAGGCCGGTTAGGGCAGCAAACATTTTCCGAGGCGGGGGATCGCCCCACACCACCCCAAAACAGCATTCGGAGAAAAGAGATCGATCAACAATGGATGCCGAACAGTATGAGACCCCCCATAATGTAAGAGCAGCACGCGCAAAAGTACCAAATGGGGGTAAGATGTACTGGATGACCACATAGAGAGGAGGTGAACTGGAAGGGTGGAGGTCGGGGCCTAACGTATATAGAACTAACTAGAAGAAAATCAGGTAAGTCAGACAAGTTGGGGAAAGATGTGAGGACGCAAATAAGACGGATACACTAGCAACCCTATAGTAGAGGGAATGAGCGGAGCGCCGGGGTACCTGTCCTGTTCGCGACGCAGGTAAAAGAAGGGGTCCCTCCACGTTGTCAAAGAAGGAAGAGGAAACAAACGACTGCTTGTTATCTCCTGCGCGGGGCCAGGACGAGTGAAGAGGGGCCGGAGTCCACGGAACGGGCAGGAGGATAAAGGGTCAGGTACCGGAGTGTGTCTCGAAATATTAGTTGGAGTTTGACGAGGCTCCACGAAGGTTAGCCGTTGGCATTGGGGTTGGCGGTCAGGAAAATGGTAGACAAGCGGCCACTGGATCTCAACTAGGAGCAGAGTGAGACGACGAGGCGCGAAAAGAAATGGACTAGACGTAATCCGAGTGCTATATGACAATCCGTGTAAGTTGCGCGCGGTGTGGAAGGAAAACCAAAAGTAGATGTTCCAGCGTCAAGGGAAACAGAGGTGTGGCCTTGCCCGTGTGAAAGATACTTGGGTAAGGCGTTACTGAACTCTCGGCTGGGCCGGGGGGGAGTGCGGGGCAGGGCTCGCTCGGTTCGGGGGGATCGTCGCTACGCGCCGGGGCTCTGGCGGGCCGGTGGCGCCTGTCTGTCTGGCTGTCCGGTCCGGGCGCGGTGGGTGGGGGGGGGGGGGGGGGGGGGGGGGGCGGCAGTTTCAGTGTAAAGGCCGGATATACAGGGCCCGTTCGGAGGGAAGGGGCAGCCACCGGGAGTGCGAAGTGAGCAGTATGTAGGGGCCAGGGTCGTGTAACGGGGCAATGGCCGCGGTAGGGGGCGGGATGGGCAGTCTGGAGTCTGAGGAGCGGCGGAGCAATAACTGGGGGTGAATCTGCGCACAAGACGCAGTCGAGAGTCTTCAGTCCGGCCCTAGCCGTTAATGGGCTGCTGCCGCAGGTAGTCGAGTAGTTCGGTTCATGGTGCAGGCGGTGGGGCCCGTAGGTGGGGGGCCGCGGGAGCGCACTGGGGGCGCAGGGGCGGCCGGGCACGCTGGTATGGTGCACGGACAGCAAAGGTGGGTATGGTGGTCTTAATCGTAATGATTCGCTGTGTAGGGGATCGGGGCTGCTGTGGAGCTGCAGATGTGCAGGCGGTACAGTGCAGGCAAAAAACTTACGGGGCCCCGGAAAGGCAGTAACTCGGGGTTGTGATGGGGGAGGAGGGATAAGGGGGGAGGCCTGTCAACCCGTATGTTGACTTTGGGAGGTGTTTCGTAACATGCATCCGCTGGCTGCAGGGTCAGCGGAATCGGAAGGGGGCGGTTCGGGAATCCTGCTGCCGTGACCGGAGCAGAAGACGCAGCCGCCCAGGGGGGAGGGGCGGGGGCTGAAGGGCCCGGCCCCGGGGTCCTGGACAGGGGGCCGTTGCCGAAGGAGGACAGCCGTGGCAGGGGCGCCAAGCTGAGATCACCCGGGGAGTCAGTGCAAGGAGGGATTCGGGACATGCAAGGGGCAGGGCTGGATGGGCACGGGCAAACCCGCAGCGCCATGTGCAGCGCGCGGGCAGCAGACAGACGGGGGCGTCAGATTCAATCTATGCAGAGTATCGTGGAGAGTCGGAACGGGGCGGGCCGGGCAGCCGGCCAGGAAAAGCGTGAAGCGGCAGGGCTGGGGGGTTGGGAGCGGGATGGGGTCGCGGGACGGCTAGACCCGGCGGGCATATGCAGCGTCAAGTCGGGCGGGATGGAAATGGAACGGGCGGCGCAGTCGGGACTGGAAGGGCAGCGGGCGGGCTGCGGTGGATATGGCCAGAGCCATACAGCGGAACAACTTCAGCCGGGGTGATCAGGTGCAGAATGGGGTAATCTGATGGCGGTGAGGGTGGGTCCGGGGACTCGGGGGCAGCAACAGCCGCGGGAGCGGGAGGTGGGGCTGAGGGCGCGGTTTTGTGCAGGGCGCCTCGCGGTATCGGGATGGCAGGCGGGGGCCTCGTGGGGGGGCAGTCAGCTCTCGGGATCGGGAGGGTCAGGGCTGCTCCGGCGGGAGCGGCAGGCTCGGGGCCGAAGCGTCTTTTTCGTCGGGCACGGCAGTCTGGAGCCGGCATGACGCAAGCGTCAGTCCCGGTCTCCGGAGGCAGGGGGGGGGGGGGTCAGGAATGTTCAGCCAGTAGGAAGGCGGGGAGCGCAGGGCAGTCGCAGGATGGGCCAGAGTCAGTTCTGTAGCACAAGGGGGCAAGAGGATCGTGGGGTGCAGGGGTGTTGGCATGTGAGAGCGGGAGGGGAAGGCTCAGTCGGAGGCGGAGGGGAGCGGGTGGGGGCTGCGGAAGGGGCGGGGGGAAATATCCGTCCCCCGCTGACAGAAGTTACGGAGGCACGACGTGGGCATTCTGGGGCGGCGGGGAGGCATCAGGCGAGCTTGGGGCCCGGCCTGGACTCCTAAGGTTCAAGCTGGGTATAATGGGCAAGCGGGAATAATGGTCAGGCTGTGGGTTACATGGGCAGTCCGGGTGACAAGGGGCCGGCGGGGGTGTGTAATGGGCCGTCGGTGGGAAATGTCATCAACAACAGCTGTGGTTAGAATGGGCAGTCGTGGTATATGTTCACATCGGTGTTAGATGGGTCAGTCGGTTTTATAATGTTCAATCGGTGTGATAATGGTCTCGGTGTTCCAGGGTCCCTCGGTGGGAGAAGGTGCACCTGCGTGTTATAATTATCAGGGGTCTAAGAGCGTCTGGTACCAGGGTCATCTGTGGTAGCATGTGGCACAGCTGTGTTAAGAATAGCAGTCGGTGTTAGAAGGGGGCAGGCCCGGTGGTGAGAATGGGTCCAGGCGGGTGTTATAAGGTGCCGCGGGGTTAGAAGGGTCAGTCCGGTGGGGATAAGGGCAGCGGGGGGACAAGGGCAGGCTGGGCCGGGGGGCGGGGGCGGCAGGCCGAACGGGCAGTCGTATCATAAGGCCTGAACTGTATCAAATGCCAAGTGTGTAGCAATAATAGACTTTCTGTATCCTGAGAATGCGTCGGGGAGGTTTGAAGGGCCGGGCCGGGGGTGAGGTGGTTGGTGTGTTGGCGGGTGGCGGGGGCGTCAGTCGTGTCCTGGCTAAAGACTCCAGGCGATCATCTGAACAGCCGAAGTACTTGAACAACTGGTGACAAAATGCATCAGCTGGGGATTGAGAGAACATTACGTTGTGGTACCGTTTTTTGATTAACCCCCACACCTGGTGCAGCACACCCTGCGACGCTTCGGGGGATTATTTGGAGACTGATAATGTTTATGCCTAGAGCTTGTCACACTGAAGACAATCCCCAAAAAAACTATGCAAACCATAACAGCATTTTTGGATGTAGCCCTTGTTGTTCTGCCTGAATAGATCCAGTGGGCCTGACACAGCCCTTAAGCCAAGTGGAGTTCCCTTTAGGGTCATACTGAAGCGTTATCTGTCAATCGGTACAATAGTGGGTGTGCAGTGGGTGTCCATGGTAATGTTCAGTCTGTATTTAAGTTCAGGGCCTGGGACCAAGCAGCTACCACGGAAATGTTATCTGAACTTTGCTGGTTTCTTTTACAATCAACAAAAGTGCTGCAACGACCCTATTGACCGTAATGATTCTGAAATATTTGCTAGTACTTGATAATGATCCAAATGAAGAAATGTCTTGTCCCCCTAGGCTTAAAGGATTATGGCACTTTGAGAGATTAGTTTAAATATCAGAACAGCTGAAACTCCTGGTTTACAGCATATTAACCTTTTCGCAAGGCTGTTGATGTCAGCAAAATAGTGGGAAATGTGTCATCTGTGTTTCTAATTAATCATTTGAAAGTGAATTGTTTCAGTTTTATGGACGAGAAAAAACAAGTGATGAATGTGCATTTTGTCTGTTATCTTTATGATTAAAAACTTCAATTTCCCCCCATAAGATGGAAAAAACGCCCGATGTTTGTCAATTACATAAGCTTTCCTACATTCATATATATTTTATTCACATATCAAGTGAGGCAGGTTCAAGTTGAACAGTTCTTACTTCAAATTGTCTTTTGGGTGGCTTACATTTATTTGTTTGATAGGTGGTTTTTTTTTTTTTTTTTTAACGGACTGGTGTCGGGGAATTTTGGTTAAAAAGAAATCATTTTGGGGTTGTTGATTTTATTTGGGGGGGGGGGGGGGGGGGGGGGGAGGGAGTGGTGGTAGTAGTGGGGGGAGGCACAAAGCAAAGAACTAGAAGAAAAACCATACCCCCGAAGGTGAGGGTGGGACCCCAGAGAAGTACTGTCTTCAACTGCCAGACCAAAGCCAGCATGGAACAGTCTTTTTGTTTTTTTTTTACTTGTTTTTTTTTTTTTTTTTTTGAGAAGGGGGGGGGGGGGGGGGGTAGGGGTGGTGATGGCGATTGGTAGTGGAGCAGGGGGAGGGGGGAGAAACAAGAATACATAAAAGTGGGGGGGGTGGTGGGTGGGGAAGAACGCAACTGTTTTAAAAACTACACTTTCAAGTTGTAGATGTTCTTTAATTTATTTGCTTGCTTGTTTCTACTGCTTGCATAGATTTATACAACTACTTTTTTCAGTTTTTTCATGAGTCCTTTGGCAGTTTTTTTAAATTTTTTTTTTGTTTTTTTAGAGTTGGTAACAGTAATCCAGAGAGATACAGTCCATACGGTACCCTGTTTTCTTAAAACGTTTTTTTTTTTTTTTTGTTAATTTTGAATCTTAAAACTCAAATCCCCCCCCCCCCCTGTTTCGTGGGCGAACTACTACCCCCGTCATGTAACTACTCTAGAAGACATTTCTGAATGACAAAAAAAACAAACAAAAAACAAACAAACAAACAACAAAACCGCCCTTTTGCCTAACTTCCCCCTGTAACAAATATCCTATTCCTTATGACTTTGACCCAAGTCCGGGAAAAAGGCAACACGTTCCCCTCACCAAACTTCACGGGGTCCATGTCCCAGGTTATTTTGTTTTATTCCACCCTCCACCGTGTAAGCCACACCCACGTGCACACAGACCCCAAAGTCATATCCAAACACATATCTCCTCCCAACA
>JADBJO010019004.1:0-22478 GCA_016801955.1 Conus betulinus
ACAGTTAAGGGGACAGAATATGAGGAGAAATAAAGTAAAATGAAATTTAAGACAAAAAAAGCAAGGAACCAAACAACTTAAAATGAAAACAAGCGGGGAAAAAAGCCACACACACTAATACACAAGTCACGTAGCCGCACAGTGCACTTGTAAAGTTCTACGAGCTGGCAATGCACAATATTGCCATGCTCGCAGTAAACAGCAGTTTTTACAGAAGTTTGTTGCTGCAGAGGCTTTGTTCAGTCTCTTTTCTGTACGGCACACAGTCTAATACGAAGTCTTCTGTATATACGTTGTTTAAGTCCACTTCAGTTATCATAAAATCAGCACTGCCGGTACAGAGTGAAAGTACACGCACACGCGCGCGCGCGCGCGCACCTCACACACACACACACACACACACACACACACACACACACACACAATTAACTCTTAGCTCCACCTCCCTCCCTAACAAACACCCACTCACTCAAGCAAACTGCTACCATTCGTAAAAATTTAGTCCGTGGCCATATAATAGCGTACACTATTAAAACATTTATGCTCGCTCGCACATACGCAAACTGGAACCTGCAATCAGAAGTGTGGGGGAAGCATGGAGTGCTGGGGAGGTACGAAGAATGGCCAGTACCACGGATGATGAGAAGGAGAAAGGGTCCGTGGAAGGTAACTGAAGGGTGGAGGGATAGGCAGGGGCGGGGGAGGGACAGATCTATTGAACAGGGGGGGGGGGGGGGGGGGGGGGGGGGGGGGAAGCACACTCGCCTGGCGGCACACATAGCGGGCGGTCACTTTTGGTTGCCTGGGAGACGGGTGACTGGACCAGCGCTGTTGTCACTGTCCGTACACACATCTGGCCCGG
This sequence comes from Conus betulinus, assembly GCA_016801955.1. Classification (NCBI taxonomy): domain Eukaryota; kingdom Metazoa; phylum Mollusca; class Gastropoda; order Neogastropoda; family Conidae; genus Conus; species Conus betulinus. The sequence goes on from JADBJO010019004.1 coordinate 863, forward strand.
TGGGGTTTTGGAGTGGCTTGCTGGAGGGGGGGAGGGTGCAGTAGGGACGGGTGATGTGTGTCAATAGTTTGGGTGTTATTTGGGGCGGCAGAGCGAGAGGCTGGCTGTACATTCTTTTGGTCACTCTGTGTACCACAAGCGAGCTGGATGGTCTTGGAGGGGCTTCCTGGAGGGGGGAGGGGGGAGACGAATGAGAAGTGCGTAAATCAGACGGAAGGTTTTGGGAATTCTGAGAGGGTGAATGGGGGAGGGAGGAGAGGGGATCTGGGACGTCGTGTGCTGTTGGTAACACGAGACATGTGGCATGTAGGGGGTGGGTGGTAGGAGGGCCTGTCGTCTAGGGGGGAAGAGGTTTTGTGTCACACGTTCCACTCCCTTCCTGCTGGGTTGTGTACAGTTGTAGTACAACGCCAGTCTCGGGGCACCGCGCGGAGTGAGTGGTGAAGGTGGCACAATGGCTGATAAATTTAATCCCCATTGCTGAACAGGCCTCTGAAGGTTGTCGTGCTGGGGCGGATGATGGTGTTCAGAGGGTGCCGCCCTCTCGCCGGGATAATTGCAGAGGCCTGTAGTTGGGCTTTGGGGAAGACTCGGTGGCACTGCACAATAAGCTCTCGCCACTGCTGCGTTGATATTGAACCAGCTGGCTTTGATGCTAAGAGCTCGCTGCAGTCACCAGCCCCCACATGGAAGGTAGCCTGCATCACCTTGTGGGTTGGTGTCTGCTTTGCAAGCCATTGAGTCAGGCTGGGGATCGTCAGATTGTCGGCACACTCTAACTGAGCGCTGGCCCTAGGGATATCAATACCTCTCAGGGTGCAGTCACTCAGCAGTATTGTAGAGGTCTGTCTATCAATGGAAACCTTTTGAAGAGGGTGGGGAGGGACACATTGGGGAGATAATTTTTCAGGGAGAGGTGTCTTCTCACAAACAGGTAGTGGTTGGATATGTGAGTTAGAGGGTTTCTCACATTGTGTGGGGATGAGTTGTCCTGTATTTTGTCACTGTGAGTTGTGTTAGTAGGGCAAAAGGGGGGTGGTGCATCCTGTATGCAGTCTGCAGTGAGAGCAGGGGGTGTGTTTTGTGTCTGGGGAGGATGGAGAGGTTGCTTTTTTGTTGGGTGGCGGAGGAGTTTGAATGTGATTTTACATTTAGATTTTTTTTATTTGTTTTATTTTTTTGCGAGAGGATGATTTGTCATTGTCAGATGAAGACATGTGACTGAGTTGGGTAGATAGGGCGTCGAGCTCTATTTTGAAGGTCTGTCTGGTTTCCTGTAGTGTTGATCTGAGGGCAGAGATTTCGTCACGGAGGGACTGAGTGATCCTAAGGAATTCTTCCTTAGGCACACAGTCGTCATGACTACAGCTACAATCTGTGGGACTGTTGTCAGTGTTGGTGTCAGTCCCTTTCATTGAGCTGTCACAATCGTCTGTGTCGTTTGATGTAGTCACTGTGGTTTTGTTGTCAGTTGTCACACAGGTTTTGCTCAAGGGGCCATTAGCCTCTAGTGATTTGTCTGAGCCAGTTGCTGGGTGGTTGTCATCATCTGTCACTGATTTGTTGTCGTCTTCCCTAGTGTCAGTCTTGGTGTTGGTGTGCTATCTTCAGAATGATTGTCAATGTTATCTGTTAGGGTTACACTCCGTTGTGCTAGTGAAAGGGGTTCTAATGTTTGTATTGTCTACTGCTGGTGTAATATCATGAAAGGGAAAAGGGATGGAGCCGATGTCGTTTTCTGTCACAAGGATGGATGGTGATGCAGGGCGAATCACTAAACAGTCATGGGGGGAAGGTAGAGAAGGGGGGGTCGTGGTGTGTGGGATGGACATGGGGAACACAACACAGGCGTTGGAAGAATTGCAGGGCGTGGAGACGGTGGAGAACAGTCTTGCTTCTTCTGAGGGGGCAGCTCACATTCCAGCTCAACTGGATGCTGTGTAGGCGTGTCTGCCTGAGCGGTGAGAGCTGCACAGCGCTTCTGCCGGTGTTCGCTACACACTGTAGCGACAGGGAGTGCTGAGGAGACTAGTCGGTCGTGTGTTGATGATGTGGTGCCGTGGTAAGCGTGTGTACAATGGCACGCAGTGTTCTGAATTCCTCGTTGACCCAGTCTTCACAAGCCCGGCCCTGAACTAGGATTTTGTTGGTTGTGTAATAAATGTGGATCTTAAGAAGTTTTTTGTTTGAGTTTGATCTGAGTCGTAATTCAAGTGTTGACTGGAATAGGTCTGGTGGTAGTCTAGTGCAGTTAGTGGGTAAACTAATGTTGTGAATTTTGTGGTCTGATGTGTATAGTCAATCCATGAGCTGTTGATGTCGGTCGGTTGGTTTGTAAGCTCCAACGTATCTATGAAATAATGTGTATCTCCAAGGAGGCATTGAATGTGGATGTGTGTCAAATGTTTTCTGGATGGGGTCCATGGTATGAGTGATACGCTCGAGAAAATGTTCCCCGAGCGTCGCTCCTTTGTCCTGAGTCATGGATCGCGTGATAGGACCCATGACTGCAACTGTACCCAGTTGCGCGGCAGTTGGCTGAAGGGGAAACTAGGGCATGACGCCGGCTTGCTTCACATCACACGCTATACACAATCCACGTGACACGCTATACACAATCCACGTGAATTGTTGAATGCACACACAATCACATCACGCGCTGACTTGGAGATTTTTAGAAAAGAACGTGTACTGTCAAGATACCGTCATATTTTCATTTCATTGCCACATTAACTTTAACTGAAGGGGAAACTAGGGCATGATGCCGGCTTGCTTTACATCACGCTACATGTCGGTACACAATACACAATCCACGTGAATCGTTGAATGCATACACAATCACATCACATACTGACTTGGAGAATTAAGAAAAGAAACTGTACTGTCAACATACCGTATGTTTTCCTTGCATTGCTACATTAACTTTCAAAAAAACGCGCGCGCGCTTTGAAAGAGAGAGAGAGAGAGAGAGAGAGAGAGAGAGAGAGAGAGAGAGAGAGAGAGAGAGAGAGATTTGCAAAAACAAGTCCAAAACAATATTGAAAATACGATGACCCAACTTGTAAACTGCTCGTTGTACAATTTGTTTTTAAAACACGTGAACATAATTTGTTTAGAAATGTAAAGTTTTATACGGATTTGTTAATATCCACAAAGTACTTAAATCCCCAAATTTTTGTTTGTAGGCAGCCATCGTGGAACACATATCTGTCAAAAAGAAAAGTCATGATTCTACCAGTGGAGTGTGTTCAGAAGTGATCTCATTCTAGAAAGGAGCGTTTTTATCAAAACATTACAGGCTAAACCGGTGACCGTGGTGTTACTCATCATGCCTTTTGCCTCCAAGGGAATACTGACCAGTCGCGCCAGCGGCTTTTTAGGGAACACGTCTCTGGGGCTGTTTTTTTTTTTTTTTTCTTTTTTTTTTTTTTTTATCCCAGAGACTCGAAAGAGGAAAAATTCTCCGGATGTGCGGGATAAATGAAAAGCTTGAGGAGAATCGCCCAGACCGCCTGTTGTGATGACAGATATTTTCATGCCTTCTCTCTCTCTCTCTCTCTCTCCTCTCTCTCTCTCTCCTCTCTCCTCTCTCTCCTCTTGTGTGTGTGTGTGTGTGTGTGCGAGAGAGAGAGAGAGAGAGAGAAGAGAGAGAGAGAGAGAGAGAGAGAGAGAAGCTAGAGAATGAAATAATACTGTCTCACACAACAGGCGGTCTGGGCTATTCTCCACCAGCTTTTCGTTATCCCGTACATTTTTTTATCTCTCGCACACACACCACACACACACACACACACACACACACACACCCACCAGAGAGAGAGAGATAGAGAGAGAGAGAGATCTAGAGGAGAGAGAGAGGGTACCAAAGTCGGGAAACTTGGTACTCGATGACGTACACATCTAGTGATAATAATGTGACGTATACATCTAGCGGATAGTAATGTGACGTATACATCAAGCGGATAGTAATGTGACGTATACATCAAGCGGATAGAAATGTGACCGTATACATGTAGCGGATAGTAATGTGACGTATACATCAAGCGGATAGTAATGTGACGTATACATCAAGCGGATAGTAATGTGACGTTACATCTAGCGGATAGCAATGTGACGTATACAACTAGCGGATAGTAATGGTGACGTATACATCAAGCGGATAGTAAGGTGACGTATACATCAAGCGGATAGTAATGTGACGTTACATCTAGCGGATAGTACTGTGACGTATACATCTAGCGGATAGTAATGTGACGTATATATCAAGCGGATAGTAATGTGATGTATACATCAAGCGGATAGTAATGTGACGTATACATCGAGTGGATTGTAATGATCTTTGAAAATCTAGTCAATAAAAACAGGGCTAATTCTGCATTCCACTGTCTCGGCAGGTTTTTCTGTAATGCGTCATGAGTATGGTCTGCGACTGTCACTAAGACGTTTCTCCCCGAACGAAAATCCGGCTGGGGTTTACAATGTCAGCCTCTGTGTTCGTTTTGCTCCAGTGGTTGCTGCGATCGGCAAGCACTGTGGTAGGTTTACTGAGTAGTCGCTCCCACAGCGTGGTGCAAAAAGCTTTTTGGCCACAGACGAGTATAAATCTTCATTCAACGTCCTCCGTTTTGTTTCCCGACACAGCAATTACGAACCACCGGAAGCCCTGTTTCTGCTCGTGTCCCATTGTTTTCCCCCCTCCTCTTCTCTGAAACTGAAACTTCAGCTGTGTGTCGGAGTCTCGTCTCCAACTTTTACTGGGTTTGTCATTTTGTCGGCCGCTGCCGGTTTTAGGTCAGGGAACTTTTGCGGGTGAGATTTGGACGCTGGCTTCCTGAGGGGGTTGTCCAAGGGTCCTGCCTCTAACTGTCCTTCCTCGGGATCCGCACGTGACTTGCCTTCTCGAACACGGTTCGCAGGTGGCAGCAGAGTCACCTTTCTCGGGATCTGTGGGTCTTGGCGTGATTTGCTGCTGGTTGAAGGACTGAACTGCGGGTGTTGTGTCCTGCGTGGTAATGTATGGTCCTGATCTCCTCTACGCGGCCCCTTCCTCGGGATCTGTGTGATGACTGCTCCCTTCTGGTAGACACACAGGTCGCAGTGGCAGCATCAGTCAACCTGTTCTACCTTCTTCTTTCTTTTCCTTTCTTTTGTCTTGGCGTCATTTGGTGGGAGCAGAACGCTGGTGTCTGATGGATGCTCTTCCTTAACATCAACCGTGGCTGTGGCAGAATGCCTGGACTGACAGTTTTTCCAGCCGGTTGAGAGCGGCCCGTGGTTCTAGTGCCAGCATGAAGGCTGGTTGCAGCTTCGTCTTAGTTCTGAGCTGGCGCGTCTTCGGTCTCCTTTATCTTGGTAGAACCAAGAAAATAGGATGTAATTTCCTCGTCTAAAAACAGGGTAGTTTTCCCCTGACCACGTTTGATTTTTCCCTTGACACGGTGTTGTGTTTCTTGCTTTTGTCTTAATGTCTTCTTTTGAATCAGAAGGGAAGTCGTGCCTTTGGGGAAGCTTCCAGGATCGTTTTAGTTGCCAGACATCACATTGTGTGTCTCTCCGAAGGACCTGAATCACCAAAGTCCAGACCTTGCAGAATGTGCTGTCCGATGCTTTGTTGGATTCCCTTGGTTTACGTGAGCGAGCCGTTAGTCCCGAGGCCAATTCCCACTGAAGGACTAGGGAACATTGCTGTGTGGTCTGACTTTCAACGCCACGCACGCAGTTCTGTTGCCTTGGGTGGAAACTACCCCTAACCGAAAGCTTAAGGCTCCAAACTGCAATCTGCAGAGATGATGCATTTTGGGGGAAGATGTTTTGTGTGATCTGGATTGGCATGAAGGAGATACAAGTTTTTTTTTTTTTAATGACTGTGGATTTATTAATCACATGCATCTCACTCATAAAAACATCTTCAAAGGCCATAATTACATGCTTGGCACCTATCTCCTTGTCTCCTATTCGTGGTAGCTTTCAAACTTCCTCGACCTTTTTTGCTGTTGGGTGATTTCAGTGGAAACAATCCTATTTGGGGTAGTGTGAATTCGTCATCCAGAGGTCTGCTTCTTGAAGATGTCCTTTCAGACTTTGATTTGTGTTGTCTGAACGATGGAGCTCCAACTTTTCTTCACTCTTCTTCAGGTTCACTATCGTGCTTAGATTTGTCGATGTATGACCCCTCGCTGGTCCTGGACTATGAGTGGTCTGTCCATGACGATCTGCATGTAAGTGACCATTTCCCTGTTCTTTTAAACCCGTATTAACTGAAAACACTTGTTTCACAACAGCGTAATTATAAGAAGGCTAACTGGAATCTTCTTGCTGCCAATATTTCAAGGGAATTCCTGGAAATTGACATTCTTCAAAGCCCAGACCCTACGGACTCTTTGACCACTACTTCAAAACCTGTATTCCAATGTCTTCCGACAAACTCCAACTGCCCCAAACACCTTAGTTTAATTCTGGCTGCCAGCAAATCTCAAAAGTACGCAAACGGGCTCAGCGTCGGGTATTCCAAAGACCTTCAGGCCCCAACGCTCGAGCCCATCAGAAACACCGTGCCAAAACGAGACACACTTTCAAAATCAATAAACGTCAGTCTTTGAGAAACTTTTGCTCCGGGCTGACATCTAAAACCCCCAAGAAAAAAAGCCTGGAACATCATAAGAAAGATCAAAGAGAAGAACACAAGCCCCTCAATTCATCACCTGAAACTTGCCGATGCTCTGATAACTGAGACACTGTTGTCAATCTGTTGGCCTCCACCATTCAACAGAACTCATCTTTAAATAAATCTGCAGTCTTTTTAAGAAACAAACAAATCAGAGAGAAATCCTCATACAATTTCACATCACACAACTCTGAAGCCTTCAATCTACCATTTTCAATCGATGAACTGACATCAGCTTTGCAAAACCTGCAATGATTCTGCCCCTGGTCTGGATGATATTTATTATCAGGTTTTGAAACGTCTTCCGGAAAGCTGTCTCTAGACCCTTCTCAAAGTCTACAATCATATCTGGACCACAGGATGCTTTCCGCCCTCCTGGTGGGAAGCTCTGATCATCCCAATTAAAGATGGTCAAATCCCGTCTGATGTGGAAGCTGTAAACCGATAGCCTTCTAGCCAGTGAACAGTGCGGGTTCGGAAGTACCACTCGACAGCTGATCCTTTAGTCCATCTGGAAACCACCATCCGCAACGCCTTCGTCAATAAACAGCATGTGGTTGCTATCTTTTTGACCTAGAAAAAGCGTATGACACCACCTGAAAATCAGGAAACCTTATGGACCTGCACAGACTTGGTTTTCGTGGTCATCTGCCTCTGTTTATTCAAAACTTTCTGGCTGATCGGCATTTCCAGGTGTGTATTGGCACCACGCTTATCTAACATCCATGGGCAGGAGTTGGGTGTACCTCCAGGGAGCATCCTTTCTCCTGCCCTTTTCAGCATCAAAATCAACGACATCGTGAAGTCGGTAAACCAGGGTTCTGAGTCCTCTCTGTTCGTTGAAGACTTCGCGCTGTACGCAGTTGGAGCTTCTTACGCCAGCGTACAGCGTCGACTCCAACTTTGTGTCAACAAGATCCAACAGTGGGCCGAGGAGAGCGGGTTTACCTTCTCAAGTACCAAAACTCAATCAATCCATTTCCGCAATTTTCGCTTTTTTTTTTTTTGCTTTTTTTTTTTTTTTTTGCAGATCTGAAATTCGTCTGGACAAGTCCACCATCCCAGCTGTAAAAGAAGTCAAATTTCTGGGTTTTATTTTTGATTTAAAAACTGAACTTTAAAAGTCCTATCCAACATTTAAAAACTGCATGTCAGAAAACACTGAACGTTCTGCGAGTTGCGGCGCGCATAGATTGGGGCGCTGACAGGAAAACTCTCCTCCATCTTTACAGGGCTCTGATCCACTCCAAACTGGACTATGGATGTGTAGTGTATAGTTCTGCCAGACCGTCTTACCTGAAAAGTCTAGACCCTATCCACCATCAAGAGCTTCTATTATGTCTGGGTGCGTTCCGCACCACTCCTGTTTTGTAGTTTATATGCCGAGGCAGGAAAACCATCCCTCTCAAATCGCCGACTAAAACGTGGCCTTGAATTACTGTCCGAGTCTCTCGTCTGAACCTCAAAATCCTGCATATGACTGTGTTTTCGACCCCAAATTCCAAAAGAAATTCGAAGACCATCCCAGTTCCATTCCACCCTTAGGGATTCGTATTCTTCCCCATCTGAATAAAGCAAGTATAGACCTTGGAGTAGTCAATGATTTCTCCAAGTTTCCTGACGACCCCCCCCCCCCCCCCCCGGGACTTTCTTCATTCCAGAGATCTGGTTTGATTTAGCCTCATACCGGAAAGATTCAACTAGTTCCTTGGCATACAAGTCCCTTTTTGCTGAACTGTGTTCCAAGTTTCCATCTTTCAAATGAATTTTCACTGACGGTTCCAAATCCGAGGAGGGAGTTGCCTCTGCTGTGTTTTTGTGCAGTAGACCCCCCTCAGAGATGTACCATACGCATTCCTACCGACAGCTCCATCTACACTGCTGAGCTGACAGCCTTGGTCCTGGCACTTCAGGTGATCTCCAACTCGAAACAGAAAGATTTCCTTATTTTGTGAGACTCCCTTTCTGCTTTGGAGGCCATTGCCGGCCGTTATCTTAAGCACCCTCATTTACTGGAAGTTTTTTTTTTTAACTGTACACCTCCCTAAAATCAAACGGACACAATATAGTGTTTGCTTGGATTCCCAGCCATGTGGGCAATCGAGGCAATGAAATGGTTGATCAGCTTGCCAAGAACGCCGCAAGGCAAAAGTTGATCAGGTTTACTGTTCCTCACACTGATTTGAAACCTAAAACACAGGTCTATCTCAAAGACCTCTGGCAAGAGGAATGGACCCTGTAGACGGATAACAAACAAACTGTTCAAAATACGCCCAAACCTCAACGAGTTTCTACCATGTTTCAGAGGCGGCCGTAGAGAAGAAACAGTCCTGTGCCGCTTACGCACAGACCACTCGTTTTTATACCCATTCTTATCTTTTGAAAGGTGAAGAAGCTCTGTGGTGTATTCCATGCCATGTTCCAATCAGAGTGAAACATATTTTTTTTAGATTGTTGGGACTTGCACGATGTGAGACATAAACACTTTATAATAGAGTCCATGAAAACCCTGTTCAAGGATGTCCCAACTGACGTGATCTTTGAGTTTCTGAAGGAGATCAACATTTTTCATCTGATTTGAGATTTTACCGAAGAAGATTTTTTTTAACGAAGTTTCTAGTGCGTTTTTAGATGATGTATTTTAAAGAGACATGTGAACGTGTTTTTTGTTTGTTTTTGTTTGTTTTTCTGAGATGACTTGTGAGTTGATTTTAACGTGGTGACAACCCTGATATGGCCCTTTGCGGTCGGTTGGGCTATAAGCAACATTACCTTACCTTGTGCGCAGAGAGAGAGAGAGAGAGAGAGAGAGAGAGAGAGAGAGAGAGAGAGAGAGAGAGAGAGAGAGAGAGAATACACAATTACACATTTGGTATGATTTGGGTTCCTGATTATACCGAGTTCGAGAATGTAGGTTTGCAGGTCATCTTTCGAAGATCGCGAATTAGAACTCGCCCATGTCGTGGTACCACCACGCAGGTCTCGACACAGTTCGTGCCAGAGATTTCTGGCAAGAGGACTGGAAGACACGAAGTGATGGCACACTTTCTAAATGGCGTTTCAAAACGGAAGATTCCTATTGTAAGCTACCAGCAGCAAGAGGGAAAAAACAGTTCTGCGCCAGTTGCGCACAGGCCCTATTCTGACATGCACTCGTCTCTTTGACAGAGTAAGGGGCTATTACCGCACACAAAATGTCACCACTGCACAAAATGTCACAATGATATTTTGTGCCGTTATTCGCTGCACGATTGTCACAGTTAGCACAAATTTGAACAAAATGTCACATTTGTGACAATTTGTGTACATGTATGCCTTTTGTTTTAATCACTGCTGCACAATTGTCACAACTCTCTCTCTTACAGGTGTGTTGGTAAGTGGATGGATGGGTCAATATACTCTATGATGTCCACGAATTTTTTTTTTTCGTTTTTCAATATGGCTTGCAGTTTATAGTTTTCAATCTTGTATATACTTTTAGTCTGTATTCACTGCACATGTCGCTCCAGGGGTTGCAAGCTTGCCATGGTCGGAGGGCTTGCGTGGTCCCGTGATCCCTTAGGTTTTGCTGGCGGGGGCATCAATACTTGAAGATATGCTAGGTTTTGAAAAAGCTTCTTGGCCTGAAAAGTCCAGTTGCTGTCTGGCCTAAGCACAACGTGGTAAGGAGTTGATGCCCCTGGTAGGGCCTCCCATGTCAGATAGGCTAAGGGTGAGGATCCTGACTAATAGTAACCCGCCTTTTCCTTTCCTTATTTTCTGCCTGCCTTTCTTATTTGGCTCTTTTCTATCTTCGTCTCCCCTTCAAGTCTTTTCCACACTCTTTTTCTCTCTGTGATCTTCCAAAGATCCGCTGCGTTTGCCGTGCGGTGCGACCTGTGATGGGGGGGAATGAGATCCTGGTGAATGAGAGGGCAAGCGCCCTCAACACATCACTTTTGCTCGGACCTGTCCTAGACAGGAGGTACATTCTGGCCTGGGTGTATCAATCAGCTCCCCTACATGGGGCTGGTTCAAGACGGGCAGTTTTCCGGCTGGCCAAGATAACCCCTGCAGTGCTCGGCTCTCTGCTCCCGGGAGTTGAGCACGATCAGGGTGGATAGGATTAGTGGTGGTCTGTTTGTCGTACATCTCTCCTGTAGCCTGGAAAGGGGTCAAGACAGTGACTTCTTGGCCCTGGCCTCTTTGTTGGACTCTGTGATGGGTGGGTAAGGGAGAGACTTAAAGAAAAAGCGTATGACACCACCTGAAAATGAGGAAACCTTATGGATCTGCACACACTTGGTTTTCATGGTCACTTGCCTCTGTTTATTCAAAACTCTCTGGCTGATCGACAGTTCCAGGTGCGTGTTGGCACCACACTCTCTGACATCCATGGGCAGGAGTTGGGTGTACCTCAGGGGAGCATCCTTTCTCCTGCCCTTTTCAGCATCAAAATCAACGACATTGTGAAATCAGTAAGCCAGGGCTCCGAGTTCTCTCTGTTCGTTGACGACCTCGCGCTGTACGCAGTTGGTGCTGCTTACGCCAGCGTACAGCGTCGACTCCAGCTTTTTGTCAACAAGATCGAACAGTGGGTCGAGGAAAACGGGCTTACCTTCTCAAGTACCAAAACTCAGTTAATCCATTATCACAATTTTCGTCGATTCTTTGCTGATCCTGAAGTTCGTCTGGACAAGTCCACCATTCCAGCTGTAAAAGAAGCCAGATTTCTGGGGGGGGGGTGATTTCGATCAAAAACTGAACTTTCTCAACCACACATTAAAAAACTCAAAAACCACTTGCCAGAAACCTCTGAATATTATGTGGATCGTAGCACACACTGACTGGGGCGCTGATGAGAAAAACTTTGCTGTACCTATACAGAGAGCCTTGGTCCGTTCCAAACTGGACTAAGGTTGTGCTGTGTACGGCTGTGCAAGACGATCTTACCTAAAACTCTTGGACCCTATCCACCATCAAGGGCTTCGTCTCTGTCTTGAGCATTCCCCACCATCCCTGTGTACAGCCTGTATGCAGAGGCAGGTGAACCGTCACTGTCCACCGCAGGCTGAAAATATCTTTGAATTATTATATCAGACTGTTCTCAGAACCAAAAAAACCCTGCCTATGACTGTGTCTTTGACCCTCAGTTTGAAAGTAAATTTGAAAACAACCCTAACTGTATTCCGCCGTTTGCTCTTCGTATGCAGCCTCATGCACGGAATGCAGGTCTAGAGTTGTTAGGCCGATTCGTATGCAATAAAATGGCAAGATGTGTCCGATTTTTCCAAGTTTCCAGATGATGAGTCTCCATGGACTTTGTTCATACCAGAGATTCGTTTTGATCTTGCAGCTTTTTGCAAAGAGTCGACCAGCTCTCTGGCATAAAAGGCATTGTATGCTGACCTCTGTTCAAAACTCCCATCATATCAGAAAACTTTCACTGACGGTTCCAAGTCTGAAGATGGAGTGGCCTGTGTGCAGCTTACTGCCCTTGTGCTCCTTCTCAAATACTGTTAGAACATATTCCTTGGGATGCTTCTGCTTACTTTGCTGAAGTTACAGCTCTAGTTCTGGCACTGAGGATAATCTGGTTCTGGTTCTGTCAGATTCACTGTCAGCTTTGGAGGCCATAGCTGGCCACAACCTTCAGCATCCAGAACTTTTGCACTTCTTTGAACTTTTCACCAAGTTGAAAGTGGAGGGTTACAAAATTATTCTGGCTTGGGTTCTCATGTTGGTATCGGAGGGAATGAAATGGTTGATCGTTTGGCCAAGAATGCCACAAGAGAGAAACTGTGTCAAAACATATATATCCCCTGCTCAGATCTGAAACCCAAAATAACCGATTATGTCAGAGACCTCTGGTAGGAGGACTGGAATACACAGACGGATAACAAACTCTTTCAGATCCATCCAAACCTTAAGGAGTTCCCTCTCATCTACGTCTGGTGGTCGTAAAGAAGAAACGGTTCTGTGCTGGCTGTACACCGGCCATTCGTATTTTACCCATTCCTACCTTTTAAAAGAGTGAAGAAGCTCCATGGTGCATTCCATGTCATGTGCCACTCACAATGAAATATATTCTTTTAGAGTGTTGGGACTTGCTCGATGTGAGACACAAACATTTTACAGCAGAGTCCATGAAAATCCTGTTCAGAGATGTCCCACCTGACGTGATCTTTGGGTTTTTGAGAGAGATTAACATTTTTTCATCTGATTTAAGATTTTATGGAAGAAAGATTTTTAACGAAGTTTCTGGTGCGTTTCTAGAAGGCATTTAAAGAGATGTGTGAATGTTTTTTTTTTTTTTTTTTTTTTTTTTTACTGGTGAGTTGATTTGAACGTGGTGACAGCCCTGATGTGGCCCTTTGCGGTCGGCTGGGCTATAGCAACATTATCTTATCTTAACTTATCTTATCTCGGAACCGAAAAACCCTGCCTATGACTGTGTCTTTGGCCCTCAGTTTGAAAGTAAATTCGAAAACAACTCTGTGTTCCACCGTTTGGTCTTCATATTCAGCCTCATGCGCAGAATGCAGGTCTAGACCTAGGAGTTGTGTCCGATTTTTCCAAGTTTCCAGATGAGCCTCCTTGGACCTTTTTCAAAACAGGGATTCATTTTGATCTTGCAACTTTTCGCAAAGAGTCCACCAGCTCTCTGGCATACGAGGCATTGTATGCTGACCTCTGTTCAAAATTCCCATCCTATCAGAAAATTTTTCACTGAGTTTCAAGACTGAATATGTAGTGGCCTGTGCAGCTTATTCCCCCTGGTGCTCTCTTTCTCAAATACTGTTAGAGCATATTCCTTGGGATGCTTCTGCTTACTCTGCTGAAGTTACAGCTCTGGTTCTGGCACTGAGGATAATCTCACAATCTAAGAAGAGGGACTTTCTGGTTCTGTCAGATTCACTGTCAGCTTTGGAGGCCATAGCTGGCCACAACCTTCAGCATCCAGAACTTTTACACTTCTTTGAACTTTTCACCAAGTGGAAAGTGGAGGGTTACAACATTATTCTGGCTTGAGTTCCTTGCCATTTTGGTATCGGAGGGAATGAAATGGTTGATCGTTTGGCCAAGAATGCCACAACAGAGAAATTGTCCAACATGTATATTCCCTGCTCAGATCTGAAACCAAAATTACCTATTATGTCCGAGACCTCTGGCAGGATGATTGGAATACACAGACGGATAACAAACTTTTTCAGATCCGTCCAAACCTTAAGGATTCCCTCTGATCTACATCTGGTGGTCGTAAAGAAGAAACAGTACTGTGCCAGCTGCACACCGGCCATTCGTATTTTACCCATTCCTACCTTTTAAAGAGTGAAGAAGCTCCATGGTGCATTCCATGTCATGTACCATTCAGCATGAAACATGTTTCTTTTAGAGTGTTGGGACTTGCACGATGTGAGATACAGACATTGTACAGCAGAGTCCATGAAAATCCTGTTCAGAGATGTCCCACCTGACGTGATCTTTGGGTTTTTGAGAGAGATTAACATTTTTCATCTGATTTAAGATTTTACGGAAGAAACATTTTTTAATGAAGTTTCTGGTGCGCTTTTAGAAGATGTCGTATAAAGAGATGTGTGTGTGGAAGGTTTTTTTTTTTTTTTTTTTTTTTTTTTTAATGACTTGTGAGTTGATTTTAACGTGGTGACAGCCCTGATGTGGTCCTTTGCGGGTCGGCTGGGCTATAAGCAACATTACCTTACCTGAAGGAGTTCCTCTCATCTACGTCTGGTGGTCGTAAAGAAGAAACAGTTCTGTGCCGGCTGTACACTGGCCATTCGTATTTTACCCATTCATACCTTTTAAAGAGTGAAGAAGCTCCGTGGTGTTCTCCATGTCATGTTCCGCTCACAGTGAAACATATTCGTTTAGAATGTTGGGACTTGCACGATGCGAGACACAAACATTTTATGGCGGAGTCCATGAAAATCCTGTTGAGGGATGACCCGCCTGACGTGATATTTGGGTTTTTGAGAAGAAAGATTATATTTTTCATCTCTGATTTAAGATGTTGCGGAAAAAAGATTTTTAACGAAGTTTCTGGTGCGTTTTTAGATGTATTTTAAAAAGATGTGTGAAAGATTTTTTTTTTTTTTTTTTTTTAATGACTTGTGAGTTGATTTGAACGTGGTGACAGCCCTGATGTGGCCCTTTGCGGTCGGCTGGGCTATAAGCAACATTATCTTATCTTATCTTGGGACTTGCACGATGTGAGATTTACAGCAGAGTCCATGAAAACCCTGTTCAGAGATGTCGCACCTGACGTGATCTTCGAGTTTTTGAGAGAGATTAACATTTTTCATCTGATTTCAAGATTTTACAGATGAAACATTTTTAAGGACGTTTCTGGTGTGCGTTTGTAGAAGATGTAATTTAAAGAGATGTGTGAAAGTTTTTTTTTTTTTTTTTTTTTTTTTTTTTTTTTTAAGATGACTTGTGAGTTGATTTTAACGTGGTGACAGCCCTGATGTGGCTCGTTGCGGTCGGCTGGGCTATAAGCAACATTACCTTACCTTACCATCAGGTGTGATCTGTTTGATGGGTGTGTTGATGTTTTGTTTGTTTGGGTTTTTGTGTGTGTTTGTTTTTGTTTTCTTTTTTAATGCTTAGGACCGATCTTAAGTTGAAAGCCCCGATATGCCCCACAGGTGGTGAGCTGGGCTATAGATAGCATAAATCGAACTCTGTTCAGTTTTGATTTCCCTTAGAAACTGGTCTGCCACACGTCAGTTGGCATACATTGCAATGCGAAACTTGTGTTTCCTCAGTTTGGTGTGCCAGACTTCTGTCTCCCCAAGCTAAAAAAACACTTTGTTTTGTTTTCTTCCCATGCTGGCGGCCTTAGGCTGGCCATCCTTTCAGAGTAGTTTTTATTTCATAAACGCGTGCAGTCACACATCTATACACCAAAGAACATACACACAGACACACACACACACAGACACACACACACACACACACACACACACACACACACACACACACATACACAGGCGCGCGCAGACACGCACGCGCTCGCGCGCGCGCGCGCACACACACACACACACACACACACACACACACACACACACACACACACATACACACACACGCACAGACACGCACGCATGCGCGCGCGCGTACACACACACACACACACACACACACACACACACACACACAAAGGACAGATGAACACGCGTGTGCGCGCGAACACTCACTCACTGAAACCAATTTTTTTTTTTTTTTTTTTTTTTTTTTTGCATTTTGAATCTTTGCCAAGTCATTATTATAATGATGGAAGAATTGTTAACCTGCACTTGTTTTACCCCACTACTTAATTGTCCAGCATTATCCTGTTTGGTCAATCAATGGGCGATTGCATCTCTTAGGAGATCCAAGTAAAGATTGTTCTGCAGAATTCTTAGCCGCTGACAATGCTTGAGTTATTGAACAGCAGAGCTGACCACTCGGACTGTTCCATATCTTTTGATCTCCCTTGCATCCTTGAATGGATCCTCTAGCATAGGCTCAAAGATTTGCCCCTTACATTTTATACTGTTTGCATAATGTTTTCAGTTTTTCAGCAACTTTTTTCCTCTCCACACCACTCCGAGGGTTGCAGTCTTGCCGTGGTCTGAGGGCTTGCGCGGTCCAGTGATCCCTTAGGCTTTGCTGACTGGGGCATCAATACTCGATTGATAGTTAGTTGTTGTCAACGCTTCTAGGCCTGTATAGCCAAGTTGCTGACTGGCCTAAGCATTACGTGGTAGGAATTGATGCCCCTGGTAGGGTCTCCCATGTCAGAAAGGTTAAGAGTGAGGGCCCTGAGACGAATAGTGACCCGCCTTTTTCATCTTCTGCCTTCTTGTTTGGCTCTTTTCTGTCTTCATCTCCCCTTCAAGTCTTCTTTCCAACACTCTTCTTTTCTCTGTGGTCTTCTTGAGGCCCACCGTGTTTGCCGTGCGGTGCGTCCTGTGATGGGGGAGAATGGGATCCTGGAGGTTGAGACCGCTGATGTGACTGCGGTGCATCAAGTCAACACACCTCTTTGGCCTGGACTTCCTCTAGACAGGTGGTCGAAGTGGCCCCCACTTCGATCAAGCGGCTGGTCGTGAGCATTCCCTAGCTCAGGCTAGAAGGCTGCGGCTCGGGTCAAACGGGTTTGGGAGCTTCTGTGGCAGGGATGCTTTCAGGCCTGTGTATATCTCTTTTGAAGTCCTGGCGCCCTGATATACTGGAATTCCGTATAAAATGGGCATCCCACTTGTTGGGACTCGGTGGCGGGTGGGAATCGAGAGAGATTTAATTTTAATGAATACAGCATGGCACCAAAGACAACAAAAAAAGACACAGGCAAGATTCGGTAACAGATACGGATACGGATTCAGAACATGAGACAAGAAGCCTTTCAGCTGGCTGATTGTTGAGGGGGGCGGATGAAGATAGACCTCTGTCTGTCTGGCCTGAGTCCTTTTGCGATTGCGAAAGGAATCAGTGGCCTCAGTGGCAAGCCAAAGAACGTCAAAAGATTAAGGAATGGGTCACTTCTGGTTGGGTGCTCTCCAAGCTGCAATCAGAAATGTTATTGAAATCGACGACGTTGGTTGATCGACCGATCAGGGTGTCTCCACACAAAACTCAACTCTCCGAAGGAAGTAATCTTGTGCAGAGATCTGAGAGGAGTGTCAGAGAAAGAAATCAAGTCGGAACTGGCATTGCAAGGAGTGACCCACGTTCATCGTGTGCTTGCGCGCAAAGGCAATGACAGAGTTCCAACAGACACCCTCTTCTTGACCTTCTGCTCTGCTTTTTCTCCCAGAGTCGATCACGGTGGGCTACCTGAGAGTCTCAGTGTCGCTGTGCATCCCGTCCCCTCTGCGCTGCTTCAAATGCCAGAGGTTTGGCCATGTGAGGGACAGATGTACGGAAGAAGAGGTGCGTGGTACCTGCTGCCAGCCAATCCACCAGGGTGCGTGTGACAGTCCACCACTCTGTGCCAGTTGTGGAGGCAAGCACCCATCATCATCAAAGACCTGTCCAAACTGGTTGTAGGAAAAGAAAATTCAAAGAATTAAAACCGAACAGGGAATCCCTGTTTTTGGAGGCGAAAAAGATTGCTATGAAGAGTCAACCAACTGCTGGGCTCTCGTTTGCAGCTGTAGTAAGGAAGCCAACAACAGCCAGCATCGTGTGCAGACGGTCGAATCCTCATTTGCCGAGAGAGAGCCAGAAACAAAGTCTGTAGCCTCAGGCAGAACCACTGCATGCATCGAACCCCAGTAGTCATCGCCTTCAGATATGACTCGATCTTCAAAGCCTACTCCCCCGCCCCCAGACCATCAGGGGACGAAAGACCTACAGGAACTTCAGGGCGGCAGAAAGTGGAAGTTGTTGAAGTTCAAGACAAGATCACCCCCTCAAAATCCTCCAAAGGGCACCCTACAGCTGTCAGCAAGGGAGCTGGCGGTTCTGGAGGAAAGACAAAATCGCCGCCTAGAAAGAAAGCACCTAATATTACATCAGATCGAGAAAAAAAAAAGAGAGAGAAACGCCAACAGATTTGCAGTTCTCTCGGATCTAGAAGATGTTAACATGGAATGAAAGGAACTTCCTGGTGAAGAGTTACAAGATTTATTTTCCTTCAGCATGTCTCTTTTATGATGGACTCAACAATTTTCCATTGGAATATCCGAGGTCTCCATTTCAATTTTGAGGAGCTTCAACTTCTTTGCCAAGATTAAAGCCAGCTGTAGTAGCTCTTCAAGAAATGCATATGCACAAAGAAAAGTCCTTTTCTGTTTCAGGTTTTAATGTACTGTCTAAACCAGCCCAACGTACAGCTCTTGTTTCAGGTGGGGTCTCGTTACTCATCCACAAATCTGTGTTGTTCAGCCCTGTCAACCTTAAATCTTCTCTTCAAGCTTTAGCTGCTAGAATCTCCCTACATAAAACAGTGACATTTTGTTCCCTGTATATACCTCCATCATCATCTGTCTGTCGACAAGAGCTGGTTAACCTCATGGAAGAACTCCCACGCCCTTTCTTGCTTCTCGGGGACCTGAACGGCCACTCTCCTCTTTGGGGGAGTGCAGACTCCTCACCCCGAGGTCTTCTCCTGGAGGATGTCTTCTCTGAGCTTGACCTGTGTTGTCTGAATGATGGCTCTCCACATATCTACATTCGTCAAATGGCACTCTATCTTGCATCGATTTATCAGTATGCGATCCTTCACTGGTCTTGGACTTTGATTGGAGTGTTCATGATGATCTGCATGGAAGTGACCATTTTCCAATAGTCTTGAAACATAAATCGTCAGAACACATCTTACCAGAACGCCTTAACCTTAGAAAAGCTAACTGGGATATTTTTTTGCTACAAACATACAAAAAGAATTAGTGGAGGATCAGGTTCTTCAAAGTCCTGACCCTGCTGAAACCTTGACGAACATCATCATCTGTGCCAAGGACATCATTCCGGCTTCTACCACCAAACCTCAGATGCCCAAAACTCCCTGGTTTAATGCTGAGTGCCAACAAATCCACAGTCAACACCAGAAGGTTCAACGTGTTGTCTGTCGCAGGCCATCAATACCTTATGCGAAAGCGCACCCAAATCTCCGTGCCAAATCTCGCTACATTTTCAAAAAGCGTAAACGTCAGTCTTGGAGAGACTTCTGCTCCAAGTTGACTTCAAAGACCTCCAAGAAGAAAGTATGGAAAGTGATTAGGAAAATTAGTGGAAAAATACAGATCCTTCTACCCATCACCTGAAACTTGCAGAAGCCCTGATCACAGATATAACAAGCTGTTCCAATTACCGTCCGATAGCTTTGACCAGCTGTGCCTGCAAACTGATGGAAAAAATGGTCAATGCTCGACAAATGCGGAAACTTGAAACTGACGGCCTTCTGGCGAAGGAACAATGTGGTTTCCGCAAACATCGTACTACAGTGGACATTTGATTCGTCTAGAATCTACGCTTTGGAACGCCTTTATTAACGAACAACATGCAGTGGCTATATTCTTTGACTTGTAGAAAACCTACGATACCACCTGGAAATCTGGGATTCTTCATGATCTCCATGATCTTGGTTTTCGGGGTTATCTTCCACTTTTCATTCAAATTTTTTTGACCGAAACAACAGTTCCAGGTCTGGGTATGGCACCACTCTCTCTGATGTTCATGAGCAGGAGTTGGGTATTCCACAAGGGAGCATACTGTCTCCAGTCCTCTTTAGCATCAAAATCAACAAAATTGTCAAGTCAGTTTCCACAGGGTTCAGACTGTTCATTGTTTGTGGGTGACTTTGCTCCCTACTAAACTGGAAGCCTGTACCCGAGAGTCCAGCGCAGGCTCCAGCTTTGAGTGGATAAACTTTATCAGTGGGCGGATGAAAATGGCTTCACCTTTTCTCCTACGAAGATACAGTGCATTCACTTTCATAATTTTCGTCAGTTTTTTTGCAGATCCTGAAATCAAATAGGTAAATGTCCCATTCCAGCTGTCAAAGAGGCCAAATTCCTAGGAGTTATTTTGAGCAAAAACTCAACTTTCTCAGCCACATTTAAAAACCTCAAAACCTCTTGCCAGAAAGCTCTGAATATTCTGCGGATCGTAGCACACACTGACTGGGGCGCTGATAAGAAAACTCTACAGAGCCTTGGTCCTTTCCAAACTGAACTATGGTTGTGCTGTGTATGGCTCTGCAAGACCATCTTACCTAAAACTCTTGAACCCTATCCACCATCAGGGCTTCGTCTCTATTTTGGAGCATTCCGCACCACCCTGTGTACAGCCTGTACCCAGAGGCAGGTGAACCCTCACTGTCCAACCGCAGGCTGAAACTATCTTTGAACTACTATATCAGACTGTTCTCGGAACCAGAAAACCTTGCCTATGACTGTGTCTTTGACCCTCAGTTTCAAAGCAAATTCGAAAACAACCGTAACTGTATTCCGCCGTTTGGTCTTCGTATGCAGCCTCACGCGCAGAATGCAGGTCTAGACCTAGGAGTTGTGTCTGATTTTTCCAAGTTTCCAGATGAGCCTCCTTGGACCTTTTTCACACCAGAGATTCGTTTTGATCTTGCGGCTTTTCGCAGAGTCTACCAGCTCTCTGGCATACAAGGCATTGTATGCTGAGCTCTGTTCAAAACTCCCATCCTATCAGAAAATTTTCACTGACGGTTCCAAGTCTGAAGATGGAGTGGCCTGTGCAACCTATTGCCCTGGTGCTCCTTCTCAAATACTGTTAGAACATATTCCTTCGGATGCTTCTGCTTACTCTGCTGAAGTTACAGCTTTGATTCTGGCACTGAGGATAATCTCACAATCTAAGCAGAGTGACTTTCTGGTTCTGTCAGATTCACTGTCAGCTTTTGGAGGCCATAGCTGGCCGCAACCTTCAGCATCCAGAACTTTTATACTTCTTTGATCGTTTGGCCAAGAATGCCACAAGAGAGAATCTGTCAAACACACCTATCCCCTGCTCAGATCTGAAACACAAAATTCACGATTATGTCAGAGACCTCTGGCAGGAGGATTGGAATACACAGACGGATAACAAACTCTTTCATATCCGTCCAAACCTAAAGGAGTTCCTCCCACCTTCGTCTGGTGGTCGTAAAAAGAAACAGTTCTGTGCCGGCTGCACACTGGCCATTCGTATTTTACCCATTCGTACCTTTTAAAGGGTGAAGAAGCTCCATGGTGCATTCCATGTCATGTTCCACTCACAGTGAAACATATTCTTTTGGAGTGTTGGGACTTGCACGATGTGTGAGACACAAACATTTTACAGCAGATTCCATGAAAATCTTGTTCAGAGACGTTCCGCCTGACACGATCTTTGAGTTCTTGAAAGAGACTAACATTTTTCATCGGATCTGAGATTTTACAGTGGAAAGATTTTTAACAAACTTTTGGATGTGTTTTTGGACGTATTTTAAAGAATTGTGTGAATGACTGCCTT
>JADBJO010019004.1:23271-34183 GCA_016801955.1 Conus betulinus
TTTGAGAGAGATTAACATTTTTCATCTGATTTAAGATTTTACCGAAGAAAGATTTTTTAACGAAGTTTCTGGTGCGTTTCTAGAAGATATCATTTAAAGAGATGTGTGAAAGTTTTTTTTTTTTTTTTTTTTTTTTAATGACTGGTGAGTTGATTTTAACGTGGTGACAGCCCTGATGTGGCCCTTTGCTACCTTTTAAAGAGTGAAGAAGCTCCGTGGTGTGTATTCCATGTCATGTGCCACTCACCATGAATATATTCTTTTGGAGTGTTGGGACTTGCACGATGTGAGACACACACATTTTACAGCAGAGTCCATGAAAATCCTGTTCAGAGATGTCCCGCCGGACGTGATTTTTGAGTTTTTGAGAGAGATTAACATTTTTCATCTGATTTAAGATTTTATGGATGAAAGATTTTTTACCGAAGTTTCTGGTGCATTTCTAGAAGTCATTAAAGAGATGTGTGATTTTTTGTTGTTGTTGTTGTTGTTGTTGTTTTATTTTGAATGACTGGTGAGTTGATTTTAACGTGGTGACAGCCCTGATGTGGTCCTTTACGTTCGGCTGGATTATAAGCAACATTATCTTATCGTATGTAGCCTCATGCTCGGAATGCAGGTCTAGACCTAGGAGCTGTGTCCGATTTTTTCAAGTTTCCAGATCAGCCTCCTGTGCAGCCTACTGCCCTGGTGCTCCTCTCAAATACTGTTAGAACATATTCCTTCAGATGCTTCTGCTCACTCTGCTGAACTTACAGCTCTGGTTCTGGCGCTGAGGATAATCTTGCAATCTAAGAAGAGGGACTTTCTGGTTCTGTCGGATTCACTGTCAGCTTGGGAGGCCATAGCTGGCCGCAACCTTCAGCATCCAGAACTTTTACGCTTCTTTGAACTTTTTACCAAGTTGAAAGTGGAGGGTTACAACATTCTCTTGGCTTGTGTTCCTGGGCCATATTGGCATCGGAGGGAAAATGGTTGATCGTTTGGCCAAGAATGCCACAAGAGAGAGAAACTGTCCAACATATATATCCCCTGCTCAGATCTGAAACCCAAAATAACCGTTTATGTCAGAGACCTCTGGCAGGAGGATTGGAATACACAGACGGACAACAAACTCTTTCAGATCCGTCCAAACCCTAAGGAGTTCCTCTCATCTACGTCTGGTGGTCGTAAAGAAGAAAAAGTTCTGTGCCGGCTGCACACCGGCCATTCGTATTTTACCCATTCCTACCTTTTAAAGAGTGAAGAGGCTCTGTGGTGCATTCCATGTCATGTGCCACTCACAATGAAACATTCTTTTAGAGTGTTGGGACTTGCACGATGTGAGACACAAACATTTTTTACAGCAGAGTCCATAAAAATCCTGTTCAGAGACGTGATTTTTGAGTTTTTGAGAGAGATTAACATTTTTTCATCTGATTTAAGATTTTACGGAAGAAAGATTTTTAACGAAGTTTCTGGTGCGTTTCTAGAAGATGTGATGTAAAGAGATGTGTGTTTTTTTTTTTTTTTTTTTTTTTTTTTTTTTAAATGACTTGAGTTGATTTTAACGTGATGACAGCCCTGATGTGGCCCTTTGCGGTCGGCTGGGCTATAAGCAACATTATCTTATCTTACATACATGCGCGCGCGAACACACTCACATACACATCACACACATACACACCACAACACACATACACCCCCATACACTAGCACGCATGCACGCGCGCGCGCACGCACACACACACACACACACACACACACACACACACACACACACACACACACACACACACACACACACACACACACACACACACACACACACACACACACAATGAAAAGAAAAAGACAAAAAAAAAGCAGAAAAGGACATTCTCCCCATTACATAAGTACTTTTTATCCTTTGCACCTTTGCCACTATTCTCTCGCTCCAACTAAATGTTGTCCTCCTCCCCCGAGTCCTATCCTTACTTTCATGTTCTGTTTGAATGACAATTCTTCAAACATCAAAGCAATCGAAACATACGCGGAAAATCACACACACACACACACACACACACACACACACACACACACACACACACACACACACATACACACACACACACTCTCTCTCTCTCTCTCTCTCTCTCTCTCTCTCTCTCTCTCTCTCTCTCTCTCTCTCTCTCTCTCTCTCTCACACACACAAGTGCTGGAGAGTGGAAACTGTTTGGTGGTAGGTAGGAGTGGTTATGCTTACTAAACACATCTGTGGTAATTTTCCATCTTTCAGCTGGAGCAATACACCTAAGTAAGACTGTCCATGGCTAACCGTCTATTTTTGTGTGAGATGGAGAGACGGGAAGCAGTTTCTAAAAGGTTCCACGTCATTTTCATCTAAGAGGATAGTAAAACCATCATCCCGAAATCTACACCAGTCAGGGAACCTGTAATGTTCTCTTAAAATCTTCGGGCAGTTGTGTTGACAAAAGGGGTCCTGGGAATTCTAAAACTAGTTTATTGTCCAGCTCAGACATAAATAACATCCACACAATCACATGCATGATTGGGTCCCATTGCTGTACCCCTGTTCGGGCGTGCCTGGGTGGTGGTTTTTCTCCGTCTGAGTACTGGCCAGCATTATTGTCAAGGGCAATCGTTAGTGCTTCTGGAATACAGTTCACACTAGGATTGTGTGGTGCAAGAAACTTCTTGAGCATTTTTTTTTTCACTGCAGGGACTCCCATGTTGTTGTTTACATTAGGGTACAAAGTAATAACATCACAGGTAGCAAGGCATGCGCGGTCAGGTAGAGGAGTGAGAGTTTCGTTAAGTATGGTTTTGGTAAAAATTATTTAGCGTCTGATATTTGGAACGATAAATGTTGTGTTTGATGTTTAATGCTATGTTGAAGAAATTTAGATATGGGCTGTCCATGTGTTCCACAACCTGAGAGCAATAGTCAAATGGGAAAAGGCCAATCTTTGTGGGTTTTTTGTAAGTGGTTTACAATATCCAGGATGAGAAGATATTACGGTGTTGACATAGTTTACAACATCCTCACTGATCTGTCCCTTGTTTGCTCATTTTTCACTCCAGCCCTTGATTGTTTTAATCATTGAAGAAGAGGGATCTGCTGGGAGAATGTCAGGATACTGGGAATTATGAAGTTCATCTAAAACTTCATCTTGCTTAAGATCAGTTATCACAGTAGCCCCTGACTTGTCTGCATAATGGGCCGCTACACCATTGGATACGGGGAGGAGTTGGAGTGATTTAAGAGCGCCTCTGTTTGGCTGTTATATTATCTTTAATTTTTTCTGCTTTGTTTAAAAATCACAGAAGTCTTAGGTACAAGCATGTGTAAAACTGTGTAAGGATGTACTATACCTAGGTGCACATCTGGACGTATGTTTATACCATGGCATTTTTTTTTTCCAAAAAAACTAGCTTCATCTTGTGCTTCATACAAGGTTTGATCTCGTTTCTTCATTCCATGAAATCTGTGCCATCTAAGTCGTACGGCTCACTGATGAGTGCGTATAACCTGGTCAGATCTGTCAATAGAGGATTTGGGGGTAGGGGCAAAGCAATCAGGGAGGCGACAGATAGAAATCTGTTCATCAGTAAGGGACACACGATCTGTAAGCACAATGGGGTCAAACATTTTCAGTTGATCAGTGGTTGGAAAAAATTCTTAATGGCTTAAGCCATTTGCATCATGAATATAGTCACATTTCACTTTCTTCTTTCTCCTTTTGTTCTTGTTGCGAGCTGTTCGTTTCTGGAGGCGATGGAGCCTTGGCTTTCGCTTCACCTGAGTTGAAGGAGGGTCTGTCCTGTGCAGGGGAACAGTAAATAGTTTGCTGCCCACGAATGTCTGTCCCAAAATTGGAGCGCTTCGAGGGGCAAGATGAGTTTGTTGTGTGAGATGTACTTGTGGAAATCTTGCCCTTGCTAGATAGTGAAAGATTCGCCATCTTTTTTTTGTCACGGGTCTTCGAGAGAATAGCCAGTTCTTTTCTACACTGGGTCTTCATCAATCCCGCTTGGAAATCTGTCACACTCTTACCTTGAGTTTCCTCCCAGGCTTGTCTGAGCGAAGTGAAGCAAGAGGAAGCAGACTCGACCTGACAACAGGTGTCTCCAAGGATAGAGTCCAAAAGTCTGGAGCTTGCGGGGACCGGCACGGACTGGATGGTGGGGGTGCAGACCGTCATCCTGGGCTTTGTGGGCCACGGTAAAATGAAGTTTCAGGTTGTAGGGAATCACTTTCTCCTCGAAGCAAGGCCGTAAAACATCTCTCTTTTGCCACCAGACGATGAAGTTTAAGACACGAGACTTTTAGGTTGACGTACCCAGGTGTACAAGTCTGCTCGGGTGACATGTCTACTAAGGGGGGCCAAGACAGAGAGGACAGAACCACAAATGGACCAGTAGTTAAAAATAATGCTCTGTTGTTGTCCTGAGCTCCGCACCCTGTAGAATAAACTGAAGTAAAAACCGGAGACAGTAAAATACGTTGTGCCTTGGCCTGATGAAGCTTTTGACAGAGAACATTTGTTGAAAATACAAGTCTGAGACATGAAAAGACTGTTGTTTCTATTCTTGTATAACCCCCCCCCCCCCCCCCCCCCCACACACACACACACACACACACACACACACATACATGCATACATACATGTATAGTTCAACGTTTAAGATAAGACATGCAACAAGTGCATTGGCTTTTTTTTGCCAGTCTATCGGCCTCTGTCCTTCCGTAGTGTACATAACACCAGTCATGAGCCACTAGTGTCCCACAGAGGACTCGGACGAGAGGCCCCCGGGCAGGCTGTATGAGCTGGTTGTTAAGATGGACTCGGATGGTTTCCATATGCTGCCGGTGAAGGGGTTTATGTTTATAATCTAACGCCCTAATTTTTCATTCCTGTTTTCTTCCTCTCAGAATCCCGTCTCCCATCCCCATTACTTTTTTCTGTTGATTTTTGCTAGGTCAAATAACGTTAATGACATGACTTATGTGGGACGTTTGTTTTGATGGAAAAACGAAGTGAGGTGGTAGGTCATCTTGTCAAGTATACCGGTAAGAAGACGCGTCCAGATAATCTATCTCCTACACCATTCTGAAACTCAAAGCTTGAAATCATGTCACAGAGCCCTGGCACTAGGAACGGAACACACACAGATAGTGACAGTTCGTCCGATCCGTCCAAACCTGAGATGATTTTTCTTGTAGGATGCAGTCTGTTGCCGTAAAAAGACGCCATTTAATGCCACTTACGCTGAGGACGGTCCCTGAAAGCGTTCTTTCATCTGAAAATATGTGGAGGATCCATGTGATGATACAGTCACGATGAATCGTGGCCAGAGAGTAGTGGGATATTCACCACATTCAAAAAAAAAAAAAAAAAAAAAAAAAAAAAACTGCACGGCTGTCTTCATTTAGAACCTGTTCAGGCACGTTCGGATCTCACTGGTTCGAAAGTGACAAGTCAGTGGATTGACTGCTTTTTTTTTTTTTTGTCTTTTATCTTTTTCTTCTGGTATGCTAGTGTTTCCGCGAATAGCAATGCTCGACTTTCCTTTGGCTTCGCGGTTCGCTGTTTGGTTTCCCCCAACTGTTAATTTCGTACTCCGGTCTTTCCAGATTGGTGTGATCACGTTGCAGTCTCTGATATCCGTCAATCAAGTCAAAAGGCTCCGTAGTGAATACCATTTGCTGAGCCCATCGCGATGCAACATAATCATGAAGTGTTTGAATCGTTTACAGCATTCGACAGAAATACTTTACAGCTGTTTTCCTGAATAAGTTCTGAGATGTTCCGATGCCATTT
Source organism: Conus betulinus (assembly GCA_016801955.1). Taxonomy (NCBI): domain Eukaryota; kingdom Metazoa; phylum Mollusca; class Gastropoda; order Neogastropoda; family Conidae; genus Conus; species Conus betulinus. The sequence continues at coordinate 29,076 of JADBJO010019004.1, forward strand.
CTGAAATGTAATGGGTCAGTGGAGTTTCCCCTTCTTTCTATACTTTTTTTTTTTTGAGAATTGTGCCGCTGACCGATATTGACGTTGGGACAGCCCGGATGTGGCCATTAGCGGTCTGTTGGGCTATAGGTAGCGTGAATCAAATGGACTTGAATGGAAGTGTCTCTCCCCATTGGTAATGCTGGAGTTTTCTTTACAGGCTGCAATGTTCGACTCTTTCTTGCAGCTCGGTATTAATCTTTATCTCCGCAGGCTGTAATGCTGTGCTTTGGGTCTTTCGTGATTAGTGTGCTGGTTTTCTCTTTTGTTCGCACTGAAGTCACACGCACGCACGCACGCACGCTCGCATTCACTCACTCACTCACACTCACACACACTCGCTCACTCACTCGCACACACACACACACACACACACACACACACACACACACACACACACACACACACACACACACACACACACACACACACACGTGTGTTCGAGCGAGGCAAATACACACACCAGGGTATAGAAATAACAACCAGGGTACCAACAGACAGCAGTGGATGGCTGACTGAGAAATGTTACCACCGTCGAGATCACGAATATTCTTACATTTTCACCAAAAGTTATTCATACTCGCATTTTTTTTTAAAACGGTTCATCGTGTTCGGAAAGTCGGACACAAGTGTTGGCCTTGAGATATATATATATATATATATATATATATATATATATATATATATATATATATATATATATATTTGTTGAAAATAGAATGGTAAAGGAAGTTTTAAAATCGACAGGTCTGTTTCGAGCGCTGGCTCTCCTCAGGAGATATATAGCTGTTTGTTTGTTAAATGAATATTCGTTACCATGAAAGTGAGAGCCGTTATCACATTAGTAAAGGTCATCGTCGGGTCGGCCATGAAGCTGATGTTTGAGGAACACTAATGCAATGAATCGTGTTTAAAAAAAAAAAAAAAAACACTGGCGCGCGCGCGCGTTGTGTGTGTGTGTGTGTGTGTGTGTGTGTGTGTGTGTGTGTGTGTGTGTGTGTGTGTGTGTGTGTGTGCGCGCGCGCGCGCGCGCGCGCGCTTCCTTTTTGTCCCTGCGGTTTATATTTTCTGGAAACATGGTCAGAACACCAGTCTTGCTTCGATTTCTTGTCAAGTTCGTATTCGGGGTCATAAGGTTGTTGATCGACTTGCCAAAGAAGTCCACAGACAGTAGAGGTGTTTTTTTTTTTTTTTTTTTTTTTTTTTTTTTTTTTTAAGGCCTGTACAAAAAAACAAAACTGGATTTTGCTATAAATGACGCTGACAACGACAGACTTTGCAACGAGATGTCTCCCCCACTCTGAAGGTGTCGGTGTCCCTGGAAAGGGCCTGGAACTGCAGGAGGGAGTTATGCTCATCGTGGGTTGTCTGACTGGCCCTGAAGCCGATCATGGAGGCTGCCGTGTCCTGCTCCTCTCCGTCACTCGATCTCCATCTCCTGTACTCTGGCCTGGACATTAGCTCATCCCACACGTTGCCGTGGTAAAGGCGGTGGAACGGCGTGTCCTTCCCATGGCCATCACAGGCTTTCCTCCCGGTACATGCCGTCACCTTCTTTTCTTCTTCTTCTCCAGTCGTCTGGCATTTGCTCGCCGCTCATCTTCCTTTTTTTCATTATTTTTTTTTTAATTGTTGTTTTTTTCCAATAATAACAGCAAACAAATATTAACAACATGCACATGAATGAATATGCAAAATCAATAAGGGGTGGTGGTGGGGGGGGGGGGGGGGGGGGGTTAAGAGATAATGACATACACACATAAAGACATACTAGACAAAAAGCATTTTTAAGATGCTCACAGGATTCACCGAAAGGGGGAGAGAATGATGAATCCATGAACAAAGATGGGATGTGTGAAGACTCATCTGAATGAGCAGCAGCGCACTGCATCAGCAGATAAGACGTCGGAAGACCAAAGGCCAGGATTTAAACCAGTGCCAAGGACATCCACGCTGTTGGTTCGGATGAGGAATTTGCACAGGCCCTCGATGCCAGGCGCCTGAAACTCAACCTGCCACGAGCAAACGAGACTGAAGATTGGGAGAAACTGGATGCAAAAAATCGTCCAAAGACTCGATGCACTGATAGGGAAAAGCACCCTGGAACACAAACTAGCCACATATGGGGACATTGTGTATGCACATGTAGAGACGCCTATGGAGCAAAACTACCCAAAGAGAAAAAAAACCTCCAAAGAAATCCAGACGCCAAGAAGAGATGGACAAGATCAGGGTCCAAAAGAAAAAACCTCAAGAAGCAAATGAAGACTGCTCTGCCAGCTGAAAAAACAAGGCTTGGAAAAAAAAACTCTGGGAAGACCTGAAAGCAAAACACAGCGCCCTCAGCAAAGCGGAATCTGCGAGGAAGAGGAAAAGCAAAAAGAAGAAGACACAAGAGCGTTCTTCAGAGACCCCCCTCCAGTTTGCCAGAACTCTGTTCGAGCAGCCAAAATCTGGGACCCTAAGTGTGGACAAAGGAGTTCTTGAGCAGCATCTGAGGAAAACATACTCTGACTCACAGAGCAAAGCACCACTCGACATTCAAGGTCTGGTGTGGCCAACCAACCCTGAGGAACAGTTCAATGACAAGCCTCCAACGTTGGCGGAAATCAAGAAGGTGGTCGACAAAGCCAGAGCCAAATCATCACCAGGGCCAAACGGAATACCTTACCAGCTGTACAAGAAATGTCCCAAGGTGCTGGAGTGGCTCCACAGGCTGCTGCGATCAGCTTGGAGAAATCAGAAGATCAGCGGCCAGTGGATGACGGCAGATGGTGTGTACATCCCCAAAGAGCAAAACTCAAGTGACATCAGCCAGTTCAGGCCAATATCACTACTGAACGTCGAAGGGAAAAAAATCTTCTCTCTCATGGCAGCAAGGCTGACCAAGTACCTCATGGAAAAACAAGTACTTGGATGTGTCAGTCCAGAAAGGTGGCATTCCAGGCGTGGCTGGCTGTGTAGAACACGCCACAATGATCTGGGACGCAATCCAAAGAGCAAAAACAGAAAAGAGAGACCTGGACGTACGTAGTGTGGCTTGACCTGGCAAACGCATATGGATCTGTACCCCATGAGATGATACAGTTGGCTCTTGAGATGTACCATGTGCCAAAGAACATCCGCGACATGCTCAAGAAGTACTTCAATGGCTTCTCAATGCGGTTCTCTACCAAGGAGTACACAACAGATTGGATCAACTTGGAAGTGGGCATTGCAATGGGCTGTGCAATTTCCCCCCATATACTGTTCGTGTTGGCAATGGAAGTCATCTTGAAAGCAGCAACAAGCAACAAGACAAGACAAACAGACCTTGGCGATGGATACAAGATGCCCCCTCTCAAGGCCTTCATGGATGACACTACAGTGATTTCATCCAGAGAAGACGAGACACGTCACGTGCTGGAGGCTGGACGACATAGTTGCCTCATCCAGAATGAAGTTCAAGCCAAAGAAATCACGGAGTCTCTCACTGAGGAAAGGAAAAGTGGCCGAATCTGTGGTCTTCAGTGTTGCCAACCAGACCATTCCAACAGTAACAGAAGAGCCAGTCAAGAGCCTTGGAAGATGGTATGATGATACGCTGAAAGACACACACAAGAGCAAAAGAAAACCAAACAGATGTCGGAAGAAGGCTTGGAGACCATTGACCAGTGTGGGCTCCCTGGCAAATACAAGTCTGGTGTCTGCAGTTCATGCTGATACCAAAGCTCCTATGGCCTCTGATATACGACATCTGCACCAGCATAGTGGGCAATGGAATCCAAAATCAACAAGTTCACAAGGAAAAATGCTTGGTGTCCCACCCTGTCTGACTGACATAGCTGTACTGTCGCCAAGCAAAGCTGAAACTACCACTGAAATCCATCCTGGAGGAATATAAAGCAGGGAAGATCAGACTTCAAAGCATGCTGGAGGACTCAGGAGACAAGGTGGTTGAAGCAATCAAGCCCCAGCTGAAGACAGGCAGAAAATGGAAAGTTCAAGAGGCGATGGATTCTGCAAAAGAAAGTCTCAAGATCAGAGAAAAAAGGGACACACACAGACCAACAGACAAGGACTGGGGGGGTGACCAAAAACTGAATGGTGGTCAAAGGCCAAAGGAAAAAAAGCCAAAAGAGACATGATGATTCAGGAGATGAGAAAAGAAGAAGACCAAAAACTCCAAAAAGAGTCCAGCCAGAAAAGCAAGCAGAGCAGGAGGGCACAGCAAAACGTGGGAGAGAACACTCCAAAGAAGTCTCACTTGAATCTCACTTGGAATGACATTTGGCACATGGCCCCTCTCAGGATCAGCTTCATTCTCAGATCTGCATATGACCTTCTGCCCTCAAATGCAAACCTGGTGAAGTGGGGGGAAAAAACAGACGATCCTTCATGCCCCCTTGCCATGAAAAACAAACAGTGGAGCATGTCCTAAGCTCATGTAAAGTAGCCCTGGCTCAAGGAAGGTACACATGGAGGCACAACCAAGTGCTCAAAGAGATTGTACAAGTAGTCTGGGCTAGTACCAACACCACAAAAGGGAAAATCAGGACTCCAAAAGCACCCGCAACATTCTTCACGGCAGGAGGCAGCGAATCATGGCCAAGAACAACAGTGCCACTCGGAACATGCAGGCAGAGAGTCTGCTGGACGGGGCAGATGACTGGGAGTGCACAGCAGACCTCCCAGAATGGACATGAGACCAGACATAGTAGTACACTCTCAGTCAACCAAGCAGCTGATCATGATCGAGCTCACGGTGCCATATGAGAACAGAATGGAGGCAGCTCAAATCTACAAGACTGAAAAGTATGCTGATCTGGCAAACAGCCTGAGGAGAGAAGGCTATCAGGTCAAAGTCCTCACTGCAGCAGAAATTGGAGCTAGGGGGTTTGTGGGAACGTCTGCATACAGCCTCATGAAACAGCTCTCAGTTGCAGGGAGGGAAAAAAACCAAAGCCCTGAAAGCAATGGCAGAAGCGGCAGAGAGGTGTTCAAGTTGGATCTGGTCAAGGAGGAACAAAAGTGAACTTCATAAGGCTTAACTTTCCTACAAATATCAGGTGTCCCTGTGGCTCAGTGGT
>JADBJO010019005.1:7500-20000 GCA_016801955.1 Conus betulinus
AATGCTTTTTGATTTCTTGGAGCACTGTAACTACATGGTGATAAATGTGTGTCCTGATTACTGTTGATTATATTGATGTATTGCTCTTTATTCAAATTTCATAGTAATGTTTAGCATCTGATATTTTTGGATAGAAAAATGGAATTATAATCTCTCTCTCTCTCTCTCTCTTCTCCTCTCTCTCTCTCTCTCTCTCTCTCTCTCTCTCTCTCTCTCCTCTCTCTCAACTCTCTCTCTCTCTCTCTCTTTGTATATCCAGCTGCGTATCTATGGATTTGCCACTTAATTAATGATTATAGTCGGTGAGTGTATAAACGGTTTAAGAAGAAAAATGAATGTGGGAGGGGGATGAAGATTATGATGGCATCTCTCTCTCTCTCTCTTTCTTTTTCTTTCTTCTCTTTCTCTCTCTCGCTCTCTCTCTCTCTCTCTCTCTCACTCACTCACTCCACTCACTCACTCACACGCACGCGCGCGCGCGCGCACATGCAGACCCACACGGACACGCACACATACACAAATCATGATAAATAAGTTTTATGATTATAGATGCTAGGAATTCATTGTCGCTTACTGATAACTGATTGTAGTATTGTTCATTCTCGTCTTGCCTTTGTAACCACATCATGTAAATGTAACAAAAAAAATGTTTCCTATTTTTACGAAAGGAATGTAACTCTCTCTGTCTCTCCTCTCTCTCTCTCTCTCTCTCTCTCTCTCTCTCTCTCTCTCTCTCTCTCTCTCTCCTCTCTCTCTGAGATCGCGTATTTTATATCTGTGTGTGCTGATTATTTTCTTCTTCTTTGTAATCATTTTCTTATATCTTCTTGTTTGTTGTTTCAATCGCTTTTCTTCCCCTTTAAATTTCATCTACGCTCTTAATGGTAATGGGTGAACTTTTTTAATATTGCGAAGGATATGTCGCCTGATGAATTGTTCTTGTGTTTGCTTATCTGTTACCCTTGGAAATAAAGATTATCATCGTCGTCAAAAAATCATCATCATTTCATCATCAATCTGTATTATCTCTCTCTCTTCTTCACTCCTTGTAATCTCATCTCTCTGCTCGTCGGGCCGGATGCTCTTTCTCTCGTCCCTCATGCTTTTTCTTCTCTCCTCCTATCTGTGACTCTACCCTCCTCTCTCTGATCATCTCTTTCCCCATCATTTTGTTTTGAAATCATCATGTATTCATCATCATCAGGCAAGAATCTCTCTCTCATCCTCTCTCTCTCTCTCCTCTCTCTCTCCTCGGATCTCTCTCTTCATCTCCTTTTCCCCTTATCTGTTCCCTCTCCTCCCGATAAAGATTCTCTCCCTTCTCTCCTCCGGGATCTCCCCAGAAACGGACACGGACATAGAAAAAAACAATGACAGAATGTGCAGGCTATATCTGTGACTCCTGTCTCTGGACCTGATTTGATTTCCTCCTTTTTTCACATTGGGTCTGTTCTTTTAACCTCTCTTCTTTCACCCTCAGACCTTTAAATTTTCAGCGAGGAGACGAGATGTTTACAATAAATGATAAAAGGAAGTCTTGCTGTCGCTATGGAGGTGTTGCCGCGTTTTCTTCCATGACAGTGATTCCAATATACTGGAGAGTTTAAATAGTGCTGATTTAAAGTTATGTGTCTTCATTCTGTATTGGAATAAAACAAAATACTGTCCTGTTTTTATGATATACTATACGCACCAGTTTTTAAAGTCATAATAGGTTGTTATTGGCTAGTACTTTTTCAATTAATAAAAGAAGAAAATTTCATTTCAAAATTTGATTGTGACCAATCAAAGTTAAATACTGCATATTTTTGTCTGCCAAATGTTTCACGTGTGGACCATTACTATCTGCCCCATATCCTGTGCTATTTCTGTCCAGTCTATTCGAACAAGTTTGTATTTCTTGTCTTCAGCCTGTGTAGCACATCTTGGTGGTTGTTTGTTTGCATTATACCATCATTCGTTACTGTGTATAGTCGGTACAATATGACTGACGTGTGCGTACATTGCTTTTCTAACAAGGGTTCTATCCCACCATTCTCAACATGGTCCTCCTGCCATCTTCCTATTCTCTCTCTCTCTCTCTCCTATCTCTCTCTCTCTCTCTCTCTCTCTCTCTCTCTCTCTCTCTCTCTCTCTCTCTCTCTCTCTCTCTCTCTCTCTCTCTCTCTCTGTGCATTCACCAATCCGAATACGTAAATCAAATGTAGTACATAAATTCAACATAAGTTTACCATAGCTATCCAACACTTTGTCTTGAGATTTCCTATTTTGTGTTGATCCAACTACTTATTTTCAATGACTTAATAACATTTTCACTGCATGAATCATTCAAGTTTATATCGGCAGTTTGACTGTTGAAATATCCAGACAACACTAAGTAAACACCATGAAATGCAGCTGAACAATCTGACAAGCATTCTTCTCCAAAAGACCAATGCCATTGTTTACATCCACAAAAGAATAACACGGTGACTGTTCAAGCGGAACATGTACACACATATACAATATATCCTTCATGGTGCCTAATACAGCTCTGTCTATAAGAAAAACAGTAATATGATTGTAATCTACGTTAACAGAACGAACAAATGGGGCATACACTCTCTTTATAAGGCACGCAACTCCACCAGATAAATGACCATGTCTAGAAAACATAATAACAGGTTTTATAAAAAAAAATCAGGTAATCAACAGATAAATCTGATTGAAATGTTTCTATGAAGGTTTCAGCCAGCAAAACAAATGATATCAAAGGAACGAACATAAGAAAGGAAAGGAAATCTTCATGTCTTAATTTAGGGATTATTATCATGATTCTCTTATGATTATTGTACCATCATTTTTTTTCTCTTCAAAAATCGTTATCATTTTGATCTTTATCTTTTCCTATCCAACTCTTTCCTATTCTCTTCAGTTCCAATCCATAGGTTTCGTTCTTCAACCATGCTACAGTTTGTACTACCATCCAAGAGATAAGTGACTGTTCGACCTCAAAACAAAACCGGAGTGTCCGACGTCGGATGGGGTCTTTGTTCTGTAATGCAGCCTGGGCGCGTGTCAACAGTGGTAAAGTAAACAAACACAGTGATAGGGTCTGTTGTCTCAGGTGAGACCTCTTACAGCTGATAATGATCAGCTAATGAGGAGAGATAGTAGAGACCCTCCGTGAGAAACTTGCTGTGCAGTCACTAACATCAACCTTTGGAATTCGTACTGCATGCACTATGGAAGGGTGAGAGATTCTCAGTATACTGTGAGGGAACGACTAAGTATAAGCATCTACTCTGTGTGTGTGTGTGTGTGTGTGTGTGTGTGTGTGTGTGTGTGTGTGTGTGTGTGTGTGTGTGTGAATTTCACATGTATGAACTGATTTGGTAACATATGAAGCATTTGCTTTGTTCACTATTGTCCCAAATTCATTTAAAGATCAAACATTACCGTAATTGTGTACTATTTATTGTAAACATTCAGTTCTGGGAACCCAGAAGCATCGTAATTTCTCCTCTTCTTCTGCGCCCATCCCCCCCTTTCCCTCTGTCTCTCCTCCCCCCTCCCTCAGCTAACTCTCCTCACCTGCACATTAGGAGTAGCAGGGACAACAAGAAAGAAAGTGTTAATCATGGAGACACAACTGCTGTACCCCATCAGTACTAATCACTGTACCCTAAGTTCTCCCGTTTTTTTTTTTAAACCCCGCTTTTCTGAACAATAATTGCGGCCGCATATTTTCAGTATTTCAACTAAGAAAGTTTGTAGCACATTACAGAAATATTACAAAATGGTAAAAGTGTACAATGAAAGAGACGTATTAAAAAAACACTTACTCCATGGTCTGAGTTCTTGTTGTCCACTGAATTATGAAAACAAACTGCAAATAGAATCACACACACACGCGCGTCTCCTCCAAGCTTCCAAGCAAAACTGTGGTCTGTCTCAGGGAGGCTGAAAGCTGTACATTGTAATGGAGCATCGTGATTGGTCAAGAATTTTAAAGTAAAAAACAATCAGTGATAACAGGTGATATGTGTGACATCTGATAACAATCAGAAAAATCAGCAGAGATAGAGGAGACTTGCTAAGTGTCCATTGTCTTCAACCTTGGACTTTGTGTCATGAGGGCTCTGTTTGCACTGCAAGAAATGACCACATAATGTGTATGTGTCTGTGGGCAGGGGGAGGGTGGGTGGAAGAGCAGAGAGAGAGAGAGAGAGAGAGAGAGAGAGAGAGAGAGAGAGAGAGAGAGAGAGAGAGACATGTTTTTAGGCGAAAATATAGAATAACCACCGGTGGCTTTTTTTTCACAAAGCGTCACTCAGAGCAGCCAACTAATGATGAATTACAAGCATCCCTAGTGCTCATTCTTAAGTTAAAGACACTGTTGTAATTGTTTTGTGCTGTTGTTGTTCTTCTTCTTGGTTTTCTTGTTTTTGTTGTTGTTGCTACTTTCACTCTTCATACTTTATAACAATTTTATTCCTTTTGTATTTTCTAAAATGTGATGCGTTGGTAGATTTCGTTTTGCCATCTTTTCCATCTTTGTTCTCATGCATTTTTTGTTATTATCATCATTATGATTATCATTATTATTCGTAGTTTTATCATATTCAGGCCTACAGATTTCTTTGATTTCATCCGTTTCCTCATTGTCTACATCATTGTTATCATTCCTTTATATCAAGTATGGATGTTTTCCTAATGCTGAGGAAACAAAAGACCAGTGTATTAAAGACACTTGTGCCATTTGTGTTCGGATACAATGTAGAAAAACGGTCCCCCATCCACTGGTGAGCACAATACCACAGCCACAGCATTCTCCATTCAAGACCTCAAAACCTAACCTTAGTATTTGGCGTCAGCTGGGGGTTTTGGTATGTAATAGAGCCTGGACGTTGGTCAACACGCTTAAGTAAACAAACACAGTGATAGGATCTGTTGTCTCAGGTGAGACGTCGGACAGCTGATGATGTTCAGCTAATGAGGAGAGATAAAAGAGACCTCCGTGAGAAACTTGCTGTGCATTCATGGAGTTCGACCTTTGGAATTCCTGCTGCATGCCCTGTGGAATGGTGGGATTCTTAGCGTACTGTGAAGATCGACCCTGTATGCTACAGGCGTCTACTCTGTATGTGTGTGTGTGTGTGTGTGTGTGTGTGTGTGTGTGTGTGTTGTGTGTGTGTGTGTGTGTGTGTGTGTGTGTGTGTGTGTGTGTGTGTGTGTGTGTCTACTCTTTCTCTTTCACTGTCACCTTTCTTGTGATACCTCACACATTCAAAATCTGTGGTGAGTGACGATTATTTAACTATAAAGCACAACAGCCTGGGAGAGAGGGCAAGGCATTGCTTTCTTGTTCTGTGAGCCTTTTCTATGTATGTGCCTGTGGAGTGGATAGCATATGAAATATGCACTTACTTAGTGTTAATCGCATAGTTTCATTTGGCGAGTAAACGTTATGGCATATATTCATGTTTTATTGTACACATTCAGGCTTTCAAGACCCAATGCATCATATCCTCCCCTCTTCTACGCCTCCCCCATTCCCCTTTCCCCTGTATCCCTCCTCTCCCCCTCACCTCCGTCTCCTTCCTCCCCTCCGCCCCCTCCTCTACACCTGTTCTCTTCACCTAATCTTTTCTTGTCAGCAGCGAGCGGTGCTCTTCAGTAATTTTTTCAGTGTCATTTCTGTGTGTCCAGTGTCACTTTGTTTGCATTTGATCGTTGTCACAGCCACCATCCGCGTTGATCTGCAGTTAAACACTATCATCAGGGGAGGCAATCTTATCTGGAAAACACGAAGGATAGGCAGTGGTCGTTACCAAAATCCGAGGTGATATTTACACACCCCTTCTCATTTTGATCACCGGAAAAAAACATGTTTGAAAAGACTCCTCTGGGTCAGTCCAGCAGAGTTGTCTCCACATATTGAACAGTGGCTTTAACAGCTTCACAACGGGCCATCGGCCAGGAATGAATATCAATGCCATTGACAACCTGAAATTTTAACTGATGACTCCAGCTTCGTGTACAACTACTCCCTGCATTCTGTTCAGAATACCTCAAACTGAAGTGTCAAACAGATTCTTTAAATATTCATTCAGTCCACACTTCTACTTATCAGTGGAGTGAGGTACATTCAAAGCCCTCTTAAAACAGGTCCGTGTCGTAGATCAAGTCCAGAGCCTAGGATCCCTTGTCTGTATAATTCAGTAATGAATCCCAAAAACATCCTGCAATCCATTAAGAGAAAATTCTTCAACGCAAAGCACGTATCAGATGTTCTTCTTGGAAAGGAATTTTTAAAATCGTACAGATAGAATCATTTCCAATTAAAAATGATTTGGATGTCCAGGGTCTGAAACAGTGTTACTCTAGGTATCCGTTTGGTTTGACTCTGTAATGTGGTGAAACTGCTGTTTCTGAATGGTCCGGTGACAGTTCTGGCATCCTGGGCATCACAGAACATCCCTCATGTGGTCATCTCTTTAAAGAGAGCAGACTTAGCAACCAACACAGTGCGTGGAGCAAATCAAAGGAGGGCAGGGGAAACAAATGTGTCTTATGGAATATCTCTTACACATTGTGTCACACACACACACACACACACAACACACACACACACACACACACACACACATACACACACACACACATAACACGCACGCACACAAACACACACACATACACACACACACAAACACACTCACACACATGACACACGCACACAAACACACATACACGCGCGCGCGCGCGCGCGCGCGCTCACATACAGAGAAACACACACACACATACACAGACACGCTTATGCTTGCGCACACGCATCCCCACGCACGCACACACACACACACACACACACACACACACACACACACACACACACACCACACACACACCACACCACAGCACCACACACACACACACACACACACACACACACACACACACACACACACACACACACACACACACACACACACACACACACACACACCACACCACAGTACAACCACACACACACACACACACACACACACACGCGCGCGCGCGCGCGCGCGCGCGCGCGCGCACACACACACACACACACACACACACACACACACACACACATACAGTGTCACACTGGTGGGGGGGCTGCGACGATTTCAGTCTGCTCCCTATCGGACACCTGCTTCACGTGCACCCGATCTCGTACCACACAAGAAGGGAGCTTGATATAACAATACAGAAATTCATTAACGAATTATATACAGCTATTTGTTGTGTGTTTCTCTCTTCTCCGTGAAAAGATGTTGATTCTCACTTTTCTCTTGTTGCAATATGATAAACTGTCATCTTCGATTTGCACTCTTTCAGTTGCAATATTAAACGGAAACTTTACTTATCTGGCTTTACTGTCTTTTGTTATCAGCTCACGATGCAGTAAGTCTGTCATGCACTCAAGATGAGCCGTCAGCTTCCTCCGTTGACGTAGCTGCTGCTCCCAGAAGATGATTGCGAAGATACTTGCAGTGAAGATTCCTTATAGGAAGTGAAGAAAATGAAGCGAAGAGAAGACACCGATAAATAGCTGCGGCTCCTACTAATGATAGGACGCCGACCGCTCCAGGCCGTCACCAGGGGCCACCAGACGCGTCGCCCACCAGTCTTCAGCGTAGTCGTGCCGAGCCCCAGTCCCCCAGTTGGTCCGTCGGAAGCTCGAAGAAGGATCTCTCCAAACCTGGAATGACGAAGGGTAGACTGCAGGCTCGGTCGTAGACGACTGGTGCAGAACGGTGCTGACACTGGATCTCCGACTGCTGGTCGCCTCGGATGAATAAGATGATGCGGTTGATGAAGAAGTACGATTTGATGGTCGGTGTAGATGCGAGGATGTAAGCGAAAGCGCCGGTGACGAAGAACTGAATATGACCTCCTATGTGTTGCTATATAGTGCAGGGTCCGCTGAACGCTGGAGTTACAATTTCAGAATTTTGATATTCTGACGATGAACAGGTATACGACGATTATTCTTATGACTTGATATCTCCTCAGCTAAACCGTATGAGTTCGCTGATCCAATAATCCGACTCCAGGTCGCCTTCTTCAACAAAATTCTTGCACAGGGCTTTCGATGTCGACCGCTCGTAACTGCTGCTTCTTCTGGTCTCCTCGTAGACTTTCCGGTGCCAAGGCAACCGCATACGAAAACTAGTGTCCTAATGATCCGATTCGTTGAAGCCCTTCAACGGACTTATGCAAATGCAGGATGTAGAAAAATAATCGATGTGATTGGTAATAGCAGGTAGCAAATCGTTGCACTAATAATAAAATCACAGTAGAAAAGAAAAGGTTGTAATGCTGTGCTGTTTCGAAGGTGAGGTCGTCTGCGTATTTACACGCAGTTCGATGACGTGAAGCGACAAGTGACGGCATCGCCTGTGCCTAAACTTAGCGCGTTCCAAAAAAAGATGAGTGGGGTCTTAAAGGTTTTAAGGTGGGGGCCATGATAAACTATGCATGGTTGCACAAAGACATCATCAATGTTATAAATAAAAACAAAAGCTCACAAGTAGACTGAAAGGAAAGTAGAGTATGTAAATCAAACTTAAACAAACATATTATTTAAAATAAAATAACGAAGACAGGTGATGAGTTATTGAAAATGGTTAAACGTTGGAATGGAAGCATTAATTATGCAAAATGTGCACAAATCCAAAGTGAGACCAGGATCACATCATAGCGACGAGACAGGTACGCATAGGAAAAACCATCTTTCACGATGGATAGTGCGCACACGCTATCAGAGAGAGAGAGATTTTTGTAAAGGACCAAAACACCCAACGAATTTTAAAAACGACACGTGGTGACTGAGAGACAAACATAAGAAAATGTCTGCCAGAAATACACGTAATGTATAGTTGAGTGTCTGAATAAATAAAACACAACACAATATTACCTCTTCTGGGGTCACATGGACTTTTAATTTCCTCTTCTCCTGATACCGTATTTTATGGTACCAGATACGTATCTTATCTTTTCTTCATCCAAACCTGTCTCTTTGGACACCCCCCCCCCCCCCCCCCCCCCCCCCCCCCCCCCCCCCCCCCCCCCCCCCCCCCCCCCCCCCCCCTCCCCCCCGCTCTCCAAGGTAGTTTTCGCTTGTACTGTTCCCCCAGGATTAATCGTCGCCAGTGTTTTCAAGTCTTTTCTGGTCCTTCTTGATTTAGGACGTTGGCCTTTTTATGCCTACTTCACACACACACACACACACACACACACACACACACACACACACACACACACACACAGAATTTTTATTCCAAAGAAAAGATTAAATGAACCAGCACAAATAAATCAAACAACCGGATGCAGTTCATATAAAAAAGAATCTTTCCGTCTTCCCCACCACCACCATCACCCTCTCCCCCTATCTCTGTTCTGCTTCTGTCCCTTTCTCTTAATCCTGGAGAGGACGGATAAAGGATTAAAAAAAAGAAAGCGAGAGAGAGCGAACGATCGACCTGATTAATGAATTGGCCATTGGCTCATGTCATACCTAACAGGGACAGTGGGGTGGGGGGTGGGGGTGGAGGGGGGGTAAGGGAAGTCATCCCCAAACTCATAGATATGTTAGTCATTACAATTAACCCTAGAGAAGTACAAGCAAAGACAAAAAATGCACGCATGTGCACAATCAGCGCGCACGTTATACACATGCACTCCCATGCGCATGCACACGTGTGCGCGCGCGCGCGCGCGCACGCACGCACACACACACACACACACACACACACACACACACACACACACACAAACACACACTCTCTCTCTCACTCTGATATAGGTTAAACATGATAACATGAAGTCGTTTCTGAGTTTGAACGCTTTTGACAAATAAAAGGCAAGAGGTATACATATTCTTGAGTTGGATAGTAACAGAGTCAGTTTAAAAGCATTTGGCTTATAAAATATTTTTTTCTGGGTTGTATAATTGACCCAGAGCTTTGTATTGTTCGCATATGATAATAAAATGGAATTCCGTTTCTTCAACATTTGGACAAAATGAGCTATTCCCATTTCGACAGAGTGGGGCAACGGCAAAGGTGCGTCTTTAACGGGGACACACCAAGCCTTATTCTTGTTAAATATTTTCTTAAATTAGAATTTTTTTTTATCATATACATATATTGCGGAATATCACACAATTGTCTAAGTGATGAGTAGAAATGTGCATTTTTCTTCACCCCTTAAATAAGAGTCTAGTTCTTGCAAATGACAATCAAGCAGTCTTTGTTTAAAAGCAGAAAAAAAAAACAGTATCGCCTACTCCGTGATTGTCGAAAACGAAGCAGAAACCATATTTACATAAAGTATCGCTAACCTTAGTGACTCAGTTCTTTTTCCCATTGGAATGAAGTGTATACAACATATTATAAGCTTTCTTTGGTATACGGTGTTCATCCGTCATTGTACGTTTTTAACCAGTACTTTGTACATTTAGTGCAGGTTTGTATATACAATGGATGTCTGTTGCTTTAGCAATGTATACGAGCATTGGCTGTCTGTATACTAACATTCAAAAGACGTTTAATAGCGAATACATGTACTCTTTCAATTGCAGAAATACCCCAAAATTTCTGCTCCATAAGTTCGAATGGGTTGAACTTGACAGTCAAACATTTTGAGGAAAAGCTTAGAGTTATTTTCTCCTAGAGACCGAAAGAACCGTAGAATTCCAAAGACGCTTTTCTTCGCTTTCATTGTCATATCTTTTAATGAGCATGAGAAGGTTAAACCTGTTGAAAAAATTACTCCTTCATACTTACATTCATTTACAACCTCAAGCCGTTTACCATCATAAGACCACTTTTCTTTGATGCAATATAGCCCCCTTTTCTAAATATAATTATTTCAGATTTATCAGAATTTACATTTTGTTTAAGTCTATTGGCTGAGTAGTCGGAATATCTAGTTGACGTTGAAGACCTACTACTGAGTAAAAAGAAAAAACATCATCGGCGAAAAGCATGATTAAAATTTGAATAAGATCAGGTGTTAGACTAATACCATGTTTGCCATGTTGCATAATGTTGTTTGCAAGCTCATTTATAAATAAAGAAATTAAACGAAGGCTACAATTATCTCCCTGCTTTAACCCACGGGGACATGAGAATGCTTCTGTATTACCCTGCCTAGTACGGACTCTAGCTGTCACAACGCTGTACATTCTTCTAATCGCTTTATTCATTTTTCCGTGAATACCATTTTTGCGCCGATATTTGCAACAGTTGTTTTCTATCTATAAGGTCAAAAGCCTTTTTAAAATCAATGAATGCAGCATACAATTTTTTACCACTAGATAACTGTTTTTGTACTAATGACAATAAAGTAAAGATCTGGTCTACCGTACTATTTTTTTTTCTGAATCCTGCTTGTGATTCATTTCAGAGGTTATTTTCTTCTACCCAACTTGTTAATCGTTTGTTACGAATATAAGTGTATAGTTTACTGCAAATATTCAGGAGAGAAATGCCTCTATAAGTTATCTCGCGAGTTAATATCCCGTTTTTATGTAAAGTTTGATGAGTAATTCAGACCTGCTATGTGGAAAACGTACCAGCATCATAAAATTTATCAAATAGCTTTGTCATAAAGGAAAAAATGTTGGTGAACCATATTTATAGAACTCTCAGCACTGAACTCATCAGATCCAGCAGCTTCCCCATTTTTAAAGCTTTGAATGCATCTGTTACCTCTGTATCAGTAATTTCTACATCTAGTATGGAGCTGTCTAAAATTGGAATATCAAACCACTCTTCCCCCACGTCAACATCCAAATCAACATTATCACGGTCTATTCCGTGATCAAAACCATTGTCAGAATTAAACACTTGTTGGAAATGGTCGTACCAGTCATTTTTTTGAAATGTATTGTCTACCAACGTTTTGCCGATTCTAGATTTAATTGTTCCCCAAAATTTGTTTGGGTCACTTTTCTTTGCTTCAAGGGCCTCAAGTGTAAGTTTTTTGTCTTCTAATCTCTTAAATTCTAAGAATTTTTATATATGTCGCCTATCTTCATTATATGTGTCTCTGTGGTTTTTTTTAATTTCACTGTCGTACATCTATAAAAAGTCCTGAGAGAGAGAGAGAGAGAGAGAGAGAGAGAGAGAGAGAGAGAGAGAGAGAGAGAGACGCATCTTTGACTTCATAGTTCTACATTCAGCATCAAACCATGGTTTATTAGAAGGCATGCCTATTGCAAACACTTTTTTTCATATATTGGCTAGCAAGAGTTAGACCTTCATTGAATTTATGAATGGCAAGATCTACATCGTAATCTAATAATACAATGGCTAAATCAAGGATGGATGTTACTTCTTCTGATACAAGTGCCTCCGAATCTTCATTCACTTTGTCTCGGTCTCAGATAAGTTTCTCAATGATAGTCTTTCTGGGTAAGTCGTAAGTCGTTATCAAGTTGTTTTGAGCATTAAAAATCATTGTCACAGGCATGTGTTTGGTTT
>JADBJO010019005.1:22500-27500 GCA_016801955.1 Conus betulinus
ACACACACACACACACACACACACACACACACACACACACACACACACAGAGAGAGAGAGAGAGAGAGAGAGAGAGAGAGAGAGAGAGAGAGAGAGAGAGAAGAGAAGACGAAAGACGTGTGATACAGCTCCAACACTGCCGATAAGCCACCGGAAGAGGGGCGGTAACTCTCTCTTAAAACGTCGTCGAGGTGAACAACAGGAGGCAGATGTACAGGCTACACGCCAATATTAGGATTTTGTGCTAAAACACTTTGTAATCCATGTAAGTGTTCTGAGGCTCACCATGAATTTGACCAGCATTAATGTTAAACTGATACTTGATCAAAAGAACAACTCCCCACCCATTATTTCCCTTGTTTTGGTGGATCTTCACCAATGAAATCACAAACAGTCTTCAAATACGTGACCTTCCCTTAGTTTACACACACATTTCAGGCCTTTGCACACACTCGTGACCCTATCTTTGCGTCAGCTTCAAGAGCCCAAAATAATCCCCATCCTTTGATTTCAACCCATCTGCTTGGAGCCACCTGTCTTTCGCCTTGATGGCCATATGAAAGAAAATGAGGAGAATCAACTTTCAGACACAACAAAAATTCTCAAAACAATCCATTTGCGCCAGTCTGTAAATACTCGACTCCTCAAGCAAGGCCTTGGCGCATTCATTTTTGGTGTGCAGCCTTTCGGAGTCACCATGTAGGCAGAGACTGGTCAAGATCCCGAGGTCACATGAAAATGAGGTCACGTCGTCGCTTGGTGGGACTCGCTTGCGTCCAGTGTAGAGCTGTCTCGTACAGTAATGGTGGACGATCCTGTAAGATTATTATTAAATTGCGATGGAGAGGAGCTGACAAAAAAAAAAATGATCATGGTAATCAGGGATGTAACTTTGTTGGTTCCCTCACAACTGATCGACGGCCTACTGCGAAACACCCCCACAGCATCATATACCCACATTTTGGGGGGGGGGCACCTCTCCTATCCTTTTGTCCCCACAATTGTCTGGCAATAAAGTAAAAAACAACCCGTGCTGGGGACAAACATCTTCACTGGCCATCAGTGTTGCACAAAGTCGTATCAAACAAGGGACACAATTCCTCTATTTTCAAGGGATACAATGCCTCTGTTATCAAATACTCCCAAGATTAAAAGATGGAACACACACACACACCTATCTGTATCTGTATCAGTTTTGTCTCTTTGTGTTTTTATTTAGTGTGTTCTCTAAACGCTGGTTTTCATTGGCGCAAATAAAAGCTGGTCAACCAGTAAAATAATAAAGGGTAAAAAAAAAGATGGGTGTAATCACCTGCTTAAAATATACGAGGGAAAAAAGCGAAAAATCAGTTGTTTTGGCCTACAGTGTACACAAGTCAGTTCCTCAGTGACATGAGACGCACATTACACAGAATATGAGACGCCTTCTGCGCCTGTCGCCTGTCCCCGTCACTGTCCCTTACTGTCCACGTCTCGTTCTGGCCAGATGACTGTATATGGGATTCTTTTGTTTAGGCAACCAAGCAGTCTTATCAGGTAACTGTATATGGATTCCTGTTGCCTGGGCAACCATACAGTCTTATTTGATAACTGCGTGTTTATTTTTGTTGTTTACACAACTTAGCAGTCTTGGAAGGTAGCTGTATGTTGAACCTTGTTGTTTAGTGAACCAAGCAGTCTTACCAGGCATCTGAACGTTGATCCTTGTTGTCTAGGCAACCAAGTGGAGTATCGCCGAGGAGGCCATTGAAATAAACGACGCTCACTCCTTGATACACCATTTGGGCTTTGCCCTTTATTTCCATTTAGGGTTACATCAGACATCAAACAAACAAGTACAGCATGCAAATCCTCATTGTCATTACCATATCAAGGCGTTATGATGGGTGAATCACACACATTTTGATTTCTTCGGTCAAACAATATGTTGAAAAAATACTGACATAAATTGAAATGCTGATCTGACTCGTATTCAAGAAAGAGCAAAAGCTGAAAAGCCAATTGTAAGGAACGTAAAGGAGCGACGTTACGTTATCAAAATATAAGCATAAGCATAAATCAAATTATTATTTGGAATTGACATAGGCAAACTAAATTATGAGGTTCCTTGGAAACATAAAATAAAATGAAAGTGTAAAACTGAAATGCTTTTTTTTAAAAACCGATTAGGATCATCCTCAGAGAAAAAAAAATAAAAAGGATCATTCTTAGAATAATAGGTTTAGATTGGACACAGTAATGTCGGGGTGCAAGAAATTGTATTCCACGTTTTTTATTTGGGATACACTTATCCCTAACAGTTTTCTCTATGGAAAAGTTATTCATTGAAACATTCACAACAATCCAACAGTAAGATCATACTTGCTGTTGTAATTTTAGGTCTGACAGTAAAATCATACTTGTTGTAATTTTAGGTGTTTTCGTTTATTTAATGACAAACACCATTTTCACATTGATCATAATACTGGCAAATATGCACATCTGTAGATGTAACACTAATAAGTGTACAAAACGCAGATCTACATGCCTTCCAGAAACAATAAATCCACAGGTATAAGACTGTGTGTGTGTGTGTGTGTGTGTGTGTGTGTGTGTGTGTGTGTGTGTGTGTGAATGAAGTCAAGTCAAATAAAAATTATCTTTATTGAGGGTTAAAGAATAAGCTTTACAGATATTTTTTTCATCCTGCCCTCACAAGAAAAAAAAAATAATTGAAGAAACCAACAAACAAAATCATTTACCAACGCATTGTGAAGAAAAAAAATATTAATGCAATTAACACATTCAAAGGATCACACATATGAGAGAGAGAGAGAGAGAGAGAGAGAGAGAGAGAGAGAGAGAGAGAGAGAGAGAGAGAGAGAGAGAGAGAGAGAGATTCGGCAATTGAATAAGCATTCATTCGATAATTTTTCCATCAAATTCCTTTTAAGAGCTCTTTTAAATGTTCCTTTCGAATGACATGATTTTAAAGAAGATGGTAAATTGTTCCATATTGTACCTCCAGAATATGTAAAGCTTGATTTGTAGAGATTGTTGTGGGGTCTGGGGAAAGAAAGTTTGTGTGAGTGTCTATTTTCATTGATTACAAAGTTTTGGATTATTTTCTTTGGAGCTATTCTATTCACTACATTGTACATGCATAAACATTTGTTAAAGAAGAGTCTTTCTTTAAACGGTAGAATATTTAATGTTCTGTAACCACTCCCTCTCAAAGTAGTACATTTCAGATGTATTATCTTTATAGCTCTTTTATGTAGATGACTTATTTGTTTCAAATTAGTTTCACTAGAATTATCCCATAAGGTGGACGCATAGTTATTAAGAGATAAAATGTGTGCGTGAAAGAATACTTTCCTGTTTGAAGATTAAGAAAATGTTTTATTTTTGTAAGTTGATAAATTCTTTTGGATATACGTTTTCCAAGATCAGTAATGTGATCATACCATGATAAGTCATTGTCAATAATAACCCCTAATATCTTATGAGATGTTACCACCCTCGATCTTTTGGTCTTCGGCAAAGAATGATGCAAACGGGAAACTCATTTTCTGTCGTTTTTTTTGACGTGTGGTCCCAAACATGCATTTAGTTTTTAACTGCACTGAGGGCCATGTGGTTCATTTCTGTCCATAGAATTAATGCATTGATATTACTCTGAAGGTTACTTACCAGAATGGTACGATTAGCACTATTTGACTGCAGTGAAGTATCGTCAGCAAACATTTCGCAGCTGCACTTTATATGTAAAGGCAAATAATTTATGTAGATAGAAAATAAGAGGGGTCCTAAAACAGATCCTTGAGGTAATTCAGACCTGTTAGAACTAATTTCAACAAGCTGTTGGCGATCACTAAGAAAAGATCTGATAAACTTTATAGCCTTACTTGATAGTTTGTAATGTGTAAGCTTTTTTTTTTTTTTTTTTTTTTTATAAGATGCGAATGGCTAATAACGTCAAAAGCTTTAGCAAAATCAACATAAAGAATTCCAGTAAATTCATTATTGTTTATATTAGATAGACATTCATCTATAAGCTGTATGAGAGATGAATGGCAAGAGTAATTTTGTCGAAAACCTGATTGATTTTCATGAATTAGATCATAATACTTCAGATGAGAATATAAATGTATTTGAACATATCTTTCAATTGGTTTTGACAAAATGGAAAGAATTGAGATGGGTCTATAGTTAGAGGGTCTATAGTTAGAGGGATTGGCAGGATCTCCATTCTTGAGCAAAGGTATCACTTTGGCCTATTTAAATTTTACGGGGAAATATTCTTTTTCAAGGCACAGATTATAAGCATAGGTGAGTGCACCAGCGATAAATGTTGAAGAGATTCTTAATATCTTTCTATCGATTTCGTCCAAGTCTCTGGTTCCTGATTGTTTAACCAATTAAAAACTTCATTTATTGAAATATACTGTATGGAGAAAACCGAAGTGACATGTTTTGAATGACAATATTGTTCGAACTCTTGTAGTTCTCATTAGTTTTATCACTCATTATTATGTTATTAGCAACATTTGCAAAATGAGAGTTAAAATCCTCTGGTGATATGTCTTTTACTGGATTTCGAGACGAAGCCTTCAATTTATTATTGGTTAAAAGATTAATAGCCTTCAACATCACTTTTGAATTTTGTGAAGAAGATAAAAAATCTTGAAAATATTTTCCCTCGCTTTTCGTTTGATAGAATTAAATCTATTTCTTTGTTTTCTGAATTGTTCTTTGCTTTTATGATCGAATTCATGAAAGTCAATCAGGTTTTCGTCTCTTTTATATATTTCATTGTCTATTTCCTTAGTCAGCCAAGGAGTTTTAATTACATATTTCACTCTTTTTCTTACAAAAGGAGCATGTTTATTATACACTGAATTAAATGTATTAATCCAGAAGTTAACAGCATCATCGGGGTTTCTTACCTGATAAACATAATCTAAACCTGAGTGAAGTAAATCGTAAAGGAGAGCGTTTCTATCGAAATGTGTAAAGCA
>JADBJO010019006.1:0-15000 GCA_016801955.1 Conus betulinus
GATGTGGGTTCCCTCGTGTGGAATTGGAAGAACAGTTCCTCAGACAACAAGGGTCGTCCACAGACGCTGCATGGAATGGAGTACTGCAGGATGGCGCCCCTGTTTTTCCCGATCCTCTTGCCCCTGGATGCGGCTGTTCTGTTGCGCTCAACGCGGTTGTGTCCCCTGGGTACCAATGTTGCTTCCAACTGTGTTGGTCAAGGCGAACATCTTCCCAGGAAGGCGAGAGTCGGATGTTGCAGCTTCCGGGTTGGGCCTTCCCCCCCCCCCCCCTCCCCCCCCCCCCCCCCCCCCCCCCCCCCCCCCACCCCCCCCCCCCCCCACCCCCCCTCCCCCCCCCCCCCCCCCTTCCCCCCCCCCCCAGGTGTCATTGTATCTGTTTAGGAGGGCCCTTTCCTTGGTCACATTGGTCCTTCTCTGCCAGTTGTCCTTTGATTAAAGACAAAGGAATAAAGAAAGAATGGCGTTTTCGACACCAACCACCACCACCACTCCCTCCTCCCTCTTGCAATACCATGAAACAATACTTATATTCAATATCATTTCATCAAAAAAAAACGCAAAACAAATGTGTTTGTGTTTAATCCGGCATGATTGTACTTTCGCTTGTAAAATACGTCTTGAAAAAAAAAAAGCACACACACAATACAGTAGTAAATTAGATATTATAACACTAGTTGTAAGTATTAATGTAAAGAGCATTTCGTATAATTTTGAGATTTTTTTACATTTTTTTAGCAGTTCATTCATGTTGCTTTTGGCTGTTTGGACATTTAACGGAATTTTTACAAGTTATATTCTGTATCTGTCAGTGTTGAAAAAGGATACTTTTTAACTGTCTGTTTCGCACGGGATGCTTATTAAGAGTAGCACTGGGATGGAAAGAATTTAAAAGAAAACAAACGATTGTACTCATAACACTACCACTACAATCAGAACGAATGATTTGCAATAATTCATTAACGATATCTAGGGTTTCTGAATTACATTTCAGTAAGAATATGTAATTTAAAAAAAAGTATAAGAATAAAAATGAAAATTATTTAAAAATGTATAAAAGTATAGAGTTTGGATAAACGACCACCAAACCACTGGAACGATTCATGACACAAACAGAGAGATGATGTTCGGACACCGTGCACTTCTTTACAGGGGTATGCAGTTCGGCTCAGTTTTCAACGGCATTTTGTTGTCTTGTTCTTTGTTTTGCGTTGTGTTTTTTTAATAAAATTAACAGTAGCCCTTTTTGCTTTTGTTTTAGTACGATGTCCCCGTCTGCAATAGTTGGCGAGTATTTATGCCGTCGTGATGAATCGGAATCTCTCCCTCTCGCTCGCGCTCTCTCTCTCTCTAGATCTCGAGAGAGTCTGAGGCTGTAGCGAGAGCGCGCGGAATGAGCAGAGAGGAGACACGGTGGGTCAGAGGACGCTAAGGAGCGAGCGCGGAGGATGATGGGCGGAGGAGTGAGGAGGAGGAGGAGTAGAGCAGATAGCGAGAGCGCGAGCGATCGCACTCTCTCTCTCTAGGAGCGAGCAGAGGAAATAGTGTCCTAGAGAGAGAATTCGTTACTCTCTCGCTCTCTCCTCTTTTATCGCTCTCTCTCTCTCTCTATCTTCCCTCCCCCCCCCCCCCCATCCAACCCCACCCCTCACCTCCCCCCAGTCCCCTCGTCCCTGTCCGTGCCTCATTCTCGCCAGTTTGTCCTTGAAACCGAAGCCCATGTCCTTTCAGGTCTTTGGGTATTCATCGTATCAAAGGGCGTCAGCGCAAAACTCCCCCCCTCCTCCCATTCGTACCTCCAAATGTCCCGCCTTCCACCCCCCCACTACCCGCGATAGGTAATCCCCACAACCGCCCCCTGCACCCCTCCATTCACCGCCTTCCAAACAAGCAATGACCACCCCATCCATCGTCCACGCACTTCGTATACTCAAGCCATGTCACCATAGGCCTCGTCTCCTAGTCCTTCCAACGTCATGGATGTCTAAGCTCAGTGGATGGCAGTGGAATTCCCCCTTCCTCTCTACTCCCGTTGAATCTGGCTGTTATTGCCATGCTTTTCGTCTATACACCCTCTCCAAACACCCGACCCTCATCCCTACTTCAAATACTCATCACCTACACCAACAACGCTATAGGGGAAATAGAAGGGCGCGAGAGCAGAGAAGATATAAGAGAGAGCGATGAGTAGCGACGAGAGAGAGAGAGATCTCTCTCTCTCTCTCTCTCTGTGTTTTTCCTGCTCTCTGTCCTGTCTGTCCTTATCTCTGTGTCCTATAGGTCTCTCTTGGTCTCACTTCTATCTGCACTTTCTATCTCGACTCTGTTCTGTATCTCTAGGGAGAGGGGAGGGAGAGCCTCCCTGATCTATAGAGACGAGAGAGCGGGGGGAGAGAGAGAGAGCGTAAAACGTGCAGGGGGGAGGAAGGGGTAGCGAGTGGATGTCTTTGGCGGGAGCTTCTGGCGCGCTTGTCCGCTGTCTACTATCGCTATCGATGGAAGAGGAGGGTGCAGCGGTATCCGATTCAGATAGCGCGGGGCATGCTCGGCGGGGAGCATATGACTATAGCAGACCTGATGGGCCCGATGGTGCGGCGCTGGGCGAGGGGGAATAGGGAGCTCGGGCATCTCTGTGGGAGCCAGTCTCTCTGTGGGGCTGTCGATTCTGTCGCGGGAAGGGAGAAGGAATGTTCACGCACTAGAGCGCGAGCGCTATCGCGCTCTCGCGCTAGCGATCTCTCGTCTAGTAGATCAAGTCTCTCTTCCATCTTCTCTACGGATCCCAAATACGTCCATCTTTAAGGCACAACGGCCTGTCGGACTAAACCACTTAGGATTGAAGGTACATAGGACATTGATGTGTACCTCAGCTTTGAACTTCATTCCAGGCAGCACTGAGACTTGGGGATCCACTGAATTGACCAAAACAACCCCCAGTCTCAAAAACAATATTACATGTAGTGCTGTGCTACTGAGAATCCGATAAGGGAAATTGGGGATTATTTATATGTAAATATGCATCCGTGATCAGTCTGGGTATGGATGTCTATTGTGTGTCTGTATGTATGTTTTATAGTCTGGACTCATCTCTGTTTAGATATGTATCCACTGTAGGGGAGAGAGGGAGGGAGGGGATCGAGAGAAGAGAGAAAGAGGAGAGAGGAGGAGGAGTAGAAAAAGAGAAGGAGAATCCTCTCTCTCTGCTATCTCACTCATCCAATTGCCACTAGATCTCTCGTCTCTCTGGTTCCTATCCTTCGTCTCTTCGTTCTTTTAGTCTTCGGCTCTGTTACCCTGACCACTTCTGGTTAAAGTGTCATTTCTCAGACCCATTCTCTCTCTCCTGATGTCTCCCTCTCCCCAGCAACTCCTCTCTCAATCACCCGGTCTCTCTCCAACTCTCACGACGCCTCTGGACTTCTTTCTCTATATCTTCTCTCTATCTGATAACTCATCTCTCTCTCCCCTTGCCTCGGCCCACCCTCTCTCTCTATCTCTTCTTTCCTCTCTCTCTGTCTATTAAAATACCCCCCCCTGGCGTGTAGAAGAGGTCAAGCACCACACAGGGCGCGACCGATGCTACATCCACGGTGATCCTGGTAGATTCAGGCATTGAGCGTGGTTGGAAGATCCACTCCCAGGTGAATCTACTCATGTTGACGGCCACTGAGAGTCAGTACCGTGTAGGATTAGGTTTAGAAGAAGAGGCCAGGCTGGCACTTCGTCAGACCTTGCCCCACCACCCCCCACCCCCGCTTACCCCTCGTTGCCCAACTACCGCCCATCCCGTACCCCGAACACCCAACAACCCCACCACCCTATTTCCTCACCCTGGCCTCCTGGGCCATTTATGTGTGTGTGTGTGTGTGCCGGTGTGGGGTGTTGTGTGGTGTGTTGTGTGTGTGTGTGTGTGTGTGTGTGTCGGTACCAGGTTGTGTAAGCGATGAAAGATGACTAAACACACACGGGTATCCATGTAATTTGGGCATCTGCCCTTCAGTTGGGGTAGGGTGACGGGAGGACATTCGTTTGGTGTCCGGGGAGGAGAAAGTGTGTGTGTTTGTGTTGTTATGTGTGGGGGGGGGGGGGGGGTTCCCAGGCGGCGAAACCCTTTGCTTTGGAGTGGCAGACACCACCGACAAGGACGACAACCCGACTCTAGCAGTGGACATCGTTCCGAGATTTGCCGCCATGAAGAGTGGAAGGCAAGACTTTGATTCTCCAAGACAACGGCCGACCCCCAGGGAAAGAAATGGAAGAAATTGGGTCGGGGAGGGAGATAAAACGGAAGAGAGCGAGAGAAGAGAAAGACGGTAGAGGAGGAGGAGAGGAGGAAGAAGAGGAAAGAGGAAAGGAAAAGAGGGGAAGGAAAAGAAGAGAAAGAAAGAAGAGAAAGAAGGAAGAAGAAGAAGAAGAAGAAAGGAAGGAAAGCGAAGAAGAAGAAGAAGAAAGAAGAAGAAGAAGAAGAGGAATAGAAGATAGAAGTGATAGAAAGAAAGCACAACAACATTACAACCATACAACAACAACACCAACAACCAAAAGGGTAGAGGAAAAAGTGGGGTTTGAAGAAAGGAAAAACATATTGGGGGAGATGAAATAAGAAAAGAACCAAACAAGAGAACAAAAAAGGGAGGAAAAGAACGAAGAGAAGGAGGGGAGAGGAGGAGGCCGGACATACGAAAAAGGCAAGGAAGGATAAAAGAAGAAGAAATAGTAGGAAGAAGAGCAAAGAAGGTACGGAAGAAGAAAAGAAGGAAAAAAATGGGAAGACATGAGGAGGAGGAGGAGAGGGACGGAAGCGACGACGACGACGACGACGATGAAAAAGGAGAAAGGGAAAGGGAGTGGTCCAAAGGCATAAAAACAGTCTCCAAAGCCGAATTACCTTTATAATGCAAATAGAGGAGAGAGAGAGAGAGGGGAGATGCGGGTGAGGAGGAGAGAGAGACGAGAGAGGTGAGGCGCGGGGGGGGGGGGCGGTTTACTCCGAAGTATTATAAAAGCAACAAATGGACATCACAGAAGGGAAGGAAAAAAAGAGATGGGCAAGGCATGAAATGGTCCCAAAGTCGGGTTTTACTCTTTATTTAACTCTAATAATAAAGTGACCGATCGGGGGAGTGAGGGGGGACGTGCAAGGGTTATTACCTGTTGCATGAACACAGCGCAAATGGTACATCAGACTCAGAGACCAGAGCACATGAAATCACGCGCCAAAATGAAACTATGACAGATGCACATGACTCACCAGGCAAATGGAATATGACAGAAGGGGGGCACAAAGACGCATCATGTCGACCGGCGCGCCCAAAATGAATGACAGAGTTGAACATGACTCACAGCGCCAAAAGGACCTGAAGAAATGCAGAACGAAACATGAATCACACGCCAAATTAACAAGACAGCAGATGCAACATGATCTCACAGCGCCAAAAATGACACATGACAGATTAGGATTTTTGCATCACATGACAACCTCTCACAGAGCCAAAATTTTTGACACCTGCATGACAGACAGAACATGTTTCGAAACCTTAGGCTCTCAGAACAAGTGGGCCCCTTAGTTTGGCTCCTTTGCTTACTCCCAATAGGATTCACGGCAAATACTTCATTACATTGACTGCGAGACCGTAGTCTGGTGTCATGCGGTATAGAACAAAAAAAAAACCTCGTGAACCGTTCTTTTGCCAATCCTTGAGCAAGATAGAATCAATTATATACGTTTTGGTTGTGTCGGTCAGCCTTAGGGTTTGTCTCTTGTTATTGTCGTCCGGCAGAGTTCGAGAAATCCACTTTAGTCATCCTAGCGGTTGAGGATTGAGAGGGGGGAGGGGGTATGCATTTTGTGGACATACGCAAGGTGCCCATGACCCAAACCGAGTGAGGGGAAGGATGGGCGAGGCCCCCCCCAAACCCCCCCCCCGAGCCCTCCACACCACAACCCACCCTCCAACCCCGGTGGCGGGGGTGACAGAGCTGGGACTAGGACAGGTGCAATGTGGTGTGGGGGGGATCTGCTCTTGATTGATGAGAAGTTAGAAGTTTTAGTAAGAATTCCTTTAAGAAGTTTTTAGTAGAAGTGATTAGTGGAACATATGTGCAGTGAACTTTGTTTAACTTGAGATGGAAGGTGTGCCAATCGTAGACCTCAATCTATCGTGTACCCGACCCCAAAAAACCATCTTGGAGTGTGTCTCCTAGCAGCACAAGACAAGGTAAGCACGGTGAAGACGGGGATGCCCACACCCGCGCGTACCACCCGTAGAGGCACCCCCGCTCGGCCCACCCCCCTCCCAGCCCCCCCCCCCCCCCCCCCCCCCCCCCCCTGACCACTGAGTGGGGCTTTTGTATGTTCTCACCATGCTTCTTTATTTTGTAACTACAACAATTACTGAGGGGAGTCGCCTGTCTGCCCTCGTGAATAAGTTTGGGCTTTACTTACGATCAGGTCCGCCTAGATGAATACTGACCCCGTTCCATCCCCCGCCCCAAAATACCTCCTTCGTCCTTCTTTTTATCTTTTCACTCTTTCCTATCCTACCCCTCATCCTTAAAAATGAGAGACAATGTGAAAAAAAAATTCCATAGGTTAAGATGGTGAACAGTACTTGCCCCATGGTCAACAAGTGGCATTCGTGTGAGAGGAGAACTCGAAAAATACGTATGTGTTTTGTGTTTGAAGGGTTGGGGGGCAGTAGTCTGTCGGTCAAATTTTTTTTTTTAAACATCATAAAAAATATTAACAGATGGTTGCGAAAGAAATAAAATTATTCCCTCTCCTATACACACACCAAAAAACCAAAAACAGGGAGGAGCACGACCGCACACACACACCACACGCTGCGGCGACGCAGCGCACGCACACCACCACACAACAACACACACAAACACCACAACACCACACACCCACACACACACACCACACCTTTCACGAGCGAGACGTACGGCGCACGCACGTACGCAGAACACACACACACCCCACCAACACACACACACACCACATCACAACACCACACACCAAACACACACACACCAAATCACACACACACAGAATACGCAAACGCAACGAAATACAAGATGCTGGTTGGCCATACAACATAATTTCTCTCGCTTGGAGTGTTATATTATGTCCCTAACGGACACAAAAAACAAAAAACCTGAAGTCATATTCCCGTGGAGAGTTCAAATAGAGGAGAGCCACGACAAGGGGGATTGGTTGGGGTGGTGGTGAGGGCGGGTAAAGGGGTGGGGGTGGTAAGGGGGGGGTGATGTGGATGAAGAAGGGGGTAGGGGGAAGGACGTGGGGGTGTTGTGAAGGGGATGGGTGGGGTTGAAGTGAAGGGGGTAAGGAGTTGGGGTTTGAAGGGGGATAAGGGTGGGGAATGATGAAGGGGGAAGGGTGGGGGTTGAGGTTGAAGGGGATTGGAGGGAGCGGGGGGAGGGAGAGTGGGGGGAGGAGGAGGGGAATTTTTTCCTCGCCTATGTAAAGTCATATCTCTACGGTGTTTGTGTTGGTGGGGGGTGGGAGCCCTTTTCAGCGTAGGGGTCCGAAGCTAAAGTGGTGTGCCACAGGGAGAGGGGGAGGAAGGGTCTCTCTTGGTTCCAACGGGTTTTCGCCCCCTCGCGCTGTCAACTCAGTTCTGTCGCTGCTTGTTTCCACCTTTGAGATTGAATTGACTGGCTCATGGATTGACATTGACTCATATTGATTGATTATTGATGATGGGCTGATTCTCCTCCCAAAGTGTTGACCACCATAGGCGTTGATCTAGCTACTCGCTCCTCTATCCCCTTCGGCTCGTGATGCCTCGCACGCTAGTACTATCCTCTCTGCTCACCCACACCTCTAATACATCATTCTTCTCTGCTCCTCATCTCCTCTCTCTCTCCTCTCTCTACAATCTTACTATTCTCTCTATGATCTGATTAAAGAGCTATAAAGATATATCTATTCTCTCTACTCCTCTTCGCTCTATACTCCTCCTCTGTCATTCTCTGAATCTAAGAATACGCAAGCAACAAATGCATAACCGCCGATCTATCTCTTACAGTCTATCATTCTTTCTCACTCGCTCCTCTCCTCACTCCCCTCTCTATCTTCTCTATAAAAGTTGACTTTGTTCATATAGCACCTGGTTTCAAAATAACATTTCGTTCGTCGTTGTAAGTTGTATGATGGTGTATTGTTGTAAATATTCTAATATCTATCTCTCTTCTCTCTATTCTAATCTCTAATCCTCTCTCTCTCTGCTCTAGATCATCTTCTAGATATTCATCTCTCTACTCTCTGTGTGTGGTGGGTGGGTTGTGTTGTGTGGTGTGTGTGTTGTGTGTGTGTGTGTGTGGAGTGTCGGTGTTTGTGTTGTGTGTGTGTGTGTGGTGGTTTGTGTGGGTGTGTGTGTTGTTAGATTATAACGCTTCACTCTCTCCTCTCTCTCCCTCCTCTCTCTCTCTCTTATTGCGGTCTGCGTGTTGCTCTATCTCTCTCATCTGTCTGTCTGTCTGTATTTTGTTGTGTGTCTCTACTGCTCAGTCTGTTATTTCCTATCTCTCTCTGCGCTCTCTCCTCTCTCTCTACTCGTCTCTCTCTCTTCGCCTTTCTCCGTCTGCTCTCTCTTCTCTCTCTGTCTCTATCTCCTCTTCCTCTCTCTCTTTCTCTTCCTCCTCTCTCACTCTCTCTCTCTGTCTCTCTCTCTCTGAGAGAAGTTTAGAAACCAGGGACTGTTTCAATGTGTGTCTATGTCGTAGGTTCCTATTTGTTTCTTTTATTCATAATGATTGACAGTGATTTCTCCAGTTTCATAAACTGCCGTCCAGTTTGGTACGAGCAGCCCGAACTGATCTGCTGCTTATTAAGAGCAGAAATATGCTCCCACTGGAAGCTTTCTTGGTTGTCACGTTCACTCCTAGAGCAGATGTTGTTCAGAACAGGTCTGGGTGTGTTTAGCGCGCTTGTTTACCAGATGAATACAACTATAGACATTATGCATGGCAATGCTGGTTGGAGAAAAAAAGACTATCCACTCACATCGGTGTGTGTGTGTGTGTGTGTGTGTGTGTGTGTGTGTGTGCAAGTTGTGTTGTGTGTGTTGTGCTGTGTGTGTGTTTTGTGTGTGTGTGTGTGTGTGTGTGTGTGTGTGTGTGGTGTGTGTGTGTGTGTGTGGTGTGTGTGTAAATTGTGTTGTGCTGTGTGTGTGTGTTTGTGTGTGTGTGTTTGTGTGTGTGTTTTGTGTGTGTGTGTGTGCGTATGTGTGTATGTGTGTGTGTCTGTCTGCCTGTCTGTGTGGATAGGTATGTAAACGTGAAGCATAAAAACTACTCCTTTGCGGCATGAATAGAGGCCAATTTCTTTCTTCTTTTCTAACCTATTATGTTCAGTATACACAGAGTAGACATCTGTTGTCTTCGTACCAAGGTCTTGTGCTCCAGACCTAATGCTCCTGTATTCCATGGCCAGCACAGTGAAGGAGGCTGTCCGTGTGGTCACCCTGATGCTCCTGTATCCCATGGCCCGCACAGTGAAGGAGGCTGTCCGTGTGGTCACCCTAATGCTCCTGTAATTCCATGGCCAGCACAGTGAAGGAGGCTGTCCGTAGTGTGGTCCCCCTGATGCTCCTGTATCCCATGGCCAGCACAGTGGAGGGGGCTGTCCGTTTGTGGTCACCCTGATGCTCCTGTATCCCATGGCCCGCACAGTGAAGGAGGCTGTCCGTGTGGTCACCCTAATGCTCCTGTATTCCATGGCCAGCACAGTGAAGGAGGCTGTCCAGTGTGGTCACCCTAATGCTCCTGTATCCCGTGGCCAGCACAGTGAAGGAGGCTGTCCGGTGGTCACGACGTGCAACTGGCCAGTAGGGGAAAGACCACGCCCCCCCACCCCCACCCCCACCCCACCCCACCCCCCACCCCCTTCATGATGGGGAAGTGGACAGACCTACGCTTAATCATGTTTCCAGGCATAGTTAGTTATTAGATAGATAGATAGATAGATAGATAGATAGATAGATAGATAGATAGATAGATAGATAGATAGATAGATAGATAGATAGATGGATGGATGGATGGATGGATGGATGGATGGATGGATGGACTGGATAGATAGATAGATAGATAGATAGATAGATAGATAGATAGATAGATAGATAGATAGATAGATAGACAGCCAGACAGACCGAAAGAGAGATCGGCAGACAGACAGACAGACAGACAGACGAACAGACAGAGAAATAGACAGGCAGACGGGCAGACAGACAGAGAGAGACAGACGAACAAACCGACAGACATATAGACAGACAGACCGAAAGAGAGATAGACAGACAAACGGACAGATAGAGAGATAGACCGACACATAGACAATCAGAGACAGACAGACAGACAGACAGACACAGAGAGAGACAGAGATACCGAAAGGCAAAGGCAGAGAGACAGAGACAAAGATAGAGACAGACAAACAGACAGACAAATAGACAGACACAACGGAGAGACAGACAAACAGAGACAAACAGAGACAAATCAATATTCAAAAATAAAAGACGATATTTAGACAAACTAGTTTTTCTGTTTCAGCTTCTTTTCGCTGAAAATCCAAACATTTAAACGATGTAGTTTCTAATTCATATTCTTTCAGCTGAAAATCCAATATTTAAACAATCTAGTCTGTAGTTCAGCTTCGTTCAGCTGAAAATCTGCTTCATCTTCAATACAAAGAAGATAAAAGCTGTCCTTTACTAGCTAGACGTCCACATGGAAATCTCTTCAACTTACACTCAGCCACTACTGGGTGTTTTTTTTTTAATCTCCCCATTGTGTTGAGAGGGTTATGTCCCCTGGTCAGTGGGGAAGAAGCCGTTGAATTTGACCTGTGTGGCGACTCGTTGTCTGTTCACATCACCTGAGATGTCTGTTAGGAAGGAATGTGACAAACTTCACTGCTTAATGACGTCAGCCTATCAACCGACCTTCGATAACCCGCGCAAACCCACGCGCGCGCGCGCGCGCGCACACACACACACACACACACACACACACACACACACACACACACACACACACAGACAAGCACGCGCGCGCGCGCACTTGTTCCTGGTCCTCCTCACCTCCACACACCCCACCCCCCACCCACCCCAAGCTTCACCCCCACCACATCAAGTATCCGCATTGAACCCAGTCAGTCGTAGTCCTCAGCTGGCCTAATTTCAAAACGGGGTGACCCAGGGCGGAAAATGAAAGAAAGTTTTTAAAAAGAAACGGTATTAGTTCCGTCAGACAGTACAGACAAACAGATCACAGGACAAAACAATGCATTTCGACCTCTTAGATCTTCTTCAGGCAAAAAACACAACACACAGGATTAAGGACAATGAAAAAACGAAGAACAAATAACCGCTTATCTTCTCATATTTGGCGCAAGGGTTTTTCTTGTCCTGTAATCTTTGTCTGTAATGTCTGTCGGAAACAAGACCCTTTTCTTTTTTTAAAACATAGTTGGCCTGTTAGTCCAGTGATTCCTCACTAAGTTTCGCAGTCAAATGTTTTCGGGTTCGAATCCCGCCTGTGTTAATAGTATTATTGTTATCATATTGAATACTTATATAGCGCCTATTCTCGGCTAGAGACCTAGCTCTAAGCGCTTTTACAATCCACACTCGTTTACACAACGGGCTGCCTACCTGGGTAGCGCTGACTGAAGAGCTGCCAGCTGGCGCTTTCATTCAGTCGTTTCCCGTGTCATCCAGTCAATATCGTTCAATATCGTTCACTCAGTTTCCTCCATTCTTTCTATTTCTTACTCAGGGTGCTGCTATGTGTAACGTGTCATCCATACCAACGGCCAAACTGGCCTTCTCTTCCGAAAGTTGGTGATAGGATTTTACGTGTGTGCAAGATGTTATGCGTGCGTCACACACGGAAGCTCGTTTATAGTCTCATTCGAAGGACTGTGTGGGAAATGGAGTCAAAAACCAATGTAACTCTGAGGGAAAAATCCCTCTGTACCGAAACGGTCCCCGGTGGAGATTCGAACCCGCAACCCAGGATCACCCAGATTAGGAGTCCGGCGCTCTACCAAACTGAGCTAGTGTGTTATTGTTCTGTGGTTTCAGAGTGGTGTTATCCCCCCTCCCCTTCCCCCATACACAGTTCGAATGGTTATCATCGTTTAAAAGAAAAACGTTTCGACGTTGTCTTGAAACAAATAACAAAGAAAAAGAAACCCACGGCGTCTAGAAGAGCCAAACGATTCTTGGAGTCAATATAAATATCATTTTACCAAATATAGAGACAGGCTGGTCGCCTTCAAAGCTTTAGAAAAACGTTTGACAAATTATTCACAAGGCTTCGCTCAAAAAATGTAGACCAAACGAAATCTCAAGACAACAAATGCGACGCGTTTCGGCCTCTTACGTCTTCTTCGGGCAACAAACACAACAATCAGAACAACGAAAATGAACGAGCAATTGCTTTTTTCACCCAATTCGGCGCCAAGATGGGCGTTGAATCATCAAATTCCAACTTTAGAAAAAGGTTTACTAACCACAGTACAGTGCTATAGCGCTCATAACGGTTAACAACTATTGAAAGTGGAAGGAAGTGTAAAAAGAAGGGACAGGAAGGAGAGGGAGGGGAGGGAGAGTAAAAAAAGAGAAAGAGAGGGAGAGAGACACACAACACACAAAGACGGAGAGAGAGAGACAGACGACAGACAGACAGATAGACAGACAAAAGCAGAAATAAGAGAGGACGGCAGGTATGGAAAGCCAGAGAGAGAGAGAAAAGAAACAAAAAACAAAAAGAAAAAAGAAAAAGAAGGAAGAGAAAGGAAAGAAGAGAAACAGACATGGAAGGCACAGACACACAGAAAGAGAACGAAAGGAAAGCGAGGCAAACACAGAACAGAAAAAGAGACAGACAGACAGACAGACAGACGGGTGGACAGACAGACGGACGGGACAGAAGAGAGAGAGAGGCAGACAGGACAGAGAAGTTTTTGTTGGTTTTGTTTGGAGAAAATAACACTGAGGGACCACTTTGCGTAGAAATTACACGTAATTATCTCCGTCTCTCTGTCTGTATGGTCTATCTATATGTCTATCTATCTATCTATCTATCTATCTGTCTGTCTGTCTATCTATCTATCTATCTATCTATCTATCTGTCTGTCTGTATATCTATCTATCTATCTATATATCTATCTATCTATCTATCTATCTATCTGCACCACACACCACCTACCTCTCTCTCTCCTCTCTATCTCTCTCTCTTCTTTATCTCTCTGCTCTGTCTGTCTGTCTGTCTGTCTGTCTCTCTCTCTCTCTCTCTCTCTATGTCTATCTCTCCTCTTCTCTCTCTCTCTCTCTCTCTCTATCTCTCTGTCTGTCTATCTATCTATCTATCTATCTATCTATCTATCTATCTATCTATCTATTCTATTATCTATCTACCTACCTACCTTCCTATGTATCTATCTATCTATCTATCTATCTATCTATCTATCTATCCATCTACTATTTAACTATCTATCTATCTATCTACTATCTCTGAGTCACAGATCATCAAGAAAATGATAGAGAAAGGATAGGTGGAGTTGTCAGGAGTCTCTCACTCTCTGTCATCCTTACCTTTTCAGTCTGTCTTTGAAGGCAGACGGCGATATCACAGACTAGTCTCTCTCTGTCATCCAGACCTTTTCAGTCTGTCTTTGAAGGCAGACGGCAATATCACAGACTAGTCTCTCTCTGTCATCCTTACCTTTTCAGTCTGTCTTTGAAGGCAGACGGCAATATCACAGACTAGTCTCTCTCTGTCATCCTTACCTTTTCAGTCTGTCTTTGAACGCAGACGGCAATATCACAGACTGAGTTCTAGGCGGTGGATGTAAAACCCAGAGCAACATTTCAGAGTTCCTTGGTAATGGTCAGCTGGTTTGAACTGCCTTCCACATTGCGTGTTTTTACAATGTCCGTGATACGGGAGAACGCTGGCGGGGGGGGGGGGGGGGGGGGGGAGATGAGAGAGAGAGGAGGAGGGAGAGAGAGGAGAGAGAGAGAGAGAGAGAGAGAAGAAGAGGATTTCTTCTCGAGAGAGGAGAGGGGAGTAAAGAGAGGAGAGAGATGAGAGGAGAGAGAAGAGAGAGAGAGAGAGAAAGATGAGAGAGAGATGATGAGAGAGAGATCATCACACACACAACACACACACACACACACACACACACACACACACACACACACACATACACACACACACGCATGCACGCACGCAAGCACGCACGCACGCACGCACGCACGCACACACACACTCACATACGCACACACGCACGCATGCTCACACGCTCGCTCGTCACGCATGCATGCATACATGCACGCACGTATGTACGCACCCACGCACAGATGCACACATACATACACACGAGCGCGCACGCGCACACGCGCAAACACACACACACACACACTCTCTCTCTCTCTCTCTCTCTCTCTCTCTCTCTCTCTCTCTCTCTCTCTCTCTCTCTCTCTCTTTAATCGCCAGTTTGCCACTAAACTTCAAATCGCCACAGTCGGCAGTAAAACTTGGATCAGAGCTCCGGAAATCCCGCCATCCCAGTCCTGTTCAGAGCTAGCACACAGACCCATCCAAGCTGTTTGCTTTTTCCGTACATTCTCCTGTCTGTGTAGTCACTGCGAAACCTGCGCTGCTCTTCTGTTTGTGCTTTTCTCCTGTAAGTATATTCTCTGCGAAATGTTCTCTGCTTTTTTTGCATTTTCTACTATATGTATATTCTCTGCGAAAAGTTCTTTGCTTTTCTGCACTTTCTACTGCATGTATAATCTATGCGAAACGTTCTCTGCTTTTCTGCACTTTCTACTGTATGTATATTCTTCTGTGAAACGTGCACTGGTTTTCTGTCCTTTCTCCTGTACGTATATTCTTTGCGAAGCCTGTACTGCTTTTCTGTGCTTCTACTATATCTATATTCTCTGCGAAACGTGTACTGCTGCTTCTGTG
>JADBJO010019006.1:20000-25000 GCA_016801955.1 Conus betulinus
AGGTGTTACAGCGTATTACAAGATGTGGTAATGTGGATGTGTTACATGAGGGAAGAACGCACAAGTTCTACAACGTATACGATGTGTGGTAATGTGGGATGTTACAGGAAGAAACATGCACAAGCTGTTACCAGGAATACCTGATGGGTTTGAAAGGTAATGTGGATTGTTACAGGAGGAAGCACGCAATGTGTTACAAGGATATATGATGTGGTAATGTGCATTATTACAGGAGGAAGCACGCAAATGTTTACAACGAAATACGAGATGTGGTCAATGTGGATTGTTACAGGAAGAAACATGCAAGATGTTTACCAGGAATAGATGATGTGGTAATGTGGGATTGTTACAGGAGGAAGCACGCAAGGTGTGTTACAACGGGTACGTTATGTGGGTAATGTTGATTGTTACAGGAGGGAAGTACACGCAAGGTGTTACACACGAGCTAAGTGATGTGGTCATGTGGATTGTTACAGGAGGACGCACGCAAGGGTGTTACAACGGATACGTGGTGTGGTAATGTGGATTGTTACAAGGAGGAAGGAAACACGCGAGGTTGTTTACAACGGATACATGATGTGGTATGTGGATTGATACAGGAAGGCAGATGTTACACACGGATACGTGATGTGGTTATGTGGTGTGGTTACAGGGGAGGGGAAGCACGCAAGGTGTTACAACGGATACCGCGGCTGTGAGGATCGTGGTGAGGATGTGGGAAACTGGGCGTGAGGTCAAGAATAGGCGAAGAAGAGAACAAGCAACGAGGTTCTCTGTCTGTCTGTCTGTCTGGTCTGTCTGTCTGGTCTGTCTCTCTCTCTCATCTCTCTCTCTTCTCTCTCTCCTTCTCTCTCTGCATTCTGGACCCCGCGAAGAAAAACTAGTAGTTTGTAAGAAGGAGCGAATTTATTCCTGTTAGCCATGTCTATTACCATGGTTTTTTTGTTTGATCCCCTTCTTCCTCTTCGCCTCTATTCTTTCTGTCTGCATTTTTTGCCTTTGTTGTTGTTGTTTGTTTGTTTGTTTTGTGTTGCTTTTGGCGGGTGGGGGGTGGGTTCGACGGGGTGTGTTTTTTTTTTTGTCCATCCTGCCTCTTCTAAGTTCCAGCCGGAATTTTTAAATCGGATCTGATCTTGAAAACATGCTGCCCAGTACGATTTCGATTTCACAAAGTGTGAGAGCTCCGTCAGACGCTTTTGTTGTGGTCCAAATGGCTCTTCTATGTTCCACCCTTCCTCGTCTTCAGATACGATCTTCTCGGTGTGTGCCCGATTTTTTTTTTTTAGATCTTCCAACGATATTTCTTCATCTCCAAGGGAAAGGATATTTGTCTTGAGGAGACGTTCTTGTTCGTTGTTGTTGTTGTTTGGTCGTTGTTGTTGCTTGTTGTGGTTGTTGTTGCTCTTCCTTCTTCTCTTCTCTTCGTTCTCTTACTCCTTCATCCTCCTCCTATTATCCCTCTCCTCCTCCTGACTTCTTCTTCTTCTCTTCTTCTTCTTCTTTCTCTATTCATCCTCTTCTTACTTCTTCTTTCTTCTCTTAATTCTTCTTTCTTCTTCTTCTCCTCCTCCTCCTCCTCCCTTCTCCTCCTCCTCGCTCCTACCTCCTTCTTCTTCTTCTCCTGGCACTCCATCCTCCTACCTCCTTTCCTCCTTTCTCCTCCTTCCTCTTCCTCCTCCTCTCTCCTCCTCCTACTTCTTCTTCGTTCTTGGCTCGTTTGCTTCTTCTTCCTCTGCTTAGCGCGATCTGCCATAAAGAGCGTGAAGGGTTTTACGTGCGGACACAAAAAAACATGCATGGGCTATGACGCACGATTTGTTTTCCAGGCGCACATCCAATCCATTCCAGGCAGGCCCGCACTATGTAGGGCGAACCAGTATTTCACATCTGTCTCTTTTTGAGTGGGTTCACACACACACACACACACCAACACACACACACCCACTAACGACGCGCGACGAGTCGCGCGCGCGCGCTACGCCACGCACCGCACTCACCGCAACGCATTACACACACACCACACATACACATCATCTTCACGCCCACACACACACACACACACACACACACAACACGACAAACTGCTGCACTGCACACGGGCAAAAAGAGTCGAGCATTCCAGCCTTCATTGCAGGTGCTCCCATTGCCCCGCGACCCCACCCCACCCCACACCTGATCTGAGGCAACGGACTGTTATCAGTCAGATCGCCTTGCGTCAGGGGTTTGGTTGCTTTGCTTTTTGGTCTTTTGGTATTTGTGTGTCTTCACCCTCCGTCTTTTCCCACCCCATTCCCCTGGCTACTAGGCTTCTATTCGTCCTGCCTGTCTGTTTGTACTGTCTGTCTGTATCTCTATCTCTGTCTCTTGTCTCTGTCTATCACTCGCTCTCTTCTCTCTGTCTATATAGATAGATATTGATTGAGATAGATAGATAGATTAGATATTCTCTCTCTCTGTTATCTCTGTCTCTGTCTCTAGTCTCTCTCTCTCTCGTCTTTCCCTCTCTCTTTTACTCTCTCTCTCTCTCTCTCGCTCTCTTTCAGCTCTCTCTCTTTCTCTCTCTCCAGGGGCCAACAAAAGGTTTGTCCGTACCTTAAACACACTCAACAAACCCACACACACACCACACACACCCCATTCACACACGCACGCACACGCACGCACACGCACGCACGCACACGCACACACACACACACACACTCGGCACGCCACGCACGCACACACACACAGAACAGAGAGACAGAGAGAGATTAGCATGGAGCATAGGACAATTTTATAGATAAGCAGTGGTTGCTGCTTGTTTAATGCAGTCCTCGCCTTGGAATACGTTCCCACATGGGAAAAAATATGCACGCAAAACCGCGTCAACACACAAGATTTATGTAATGCCCAGAGAGACAGACAGACAGACACAGACAGAGAGACAGACAGATAGACACAGGACAGACGAGACCGTCGACGACAGACAGACAGACAGAAAAAGACAGAGGAGAAGAACAGAGCAGAGAGATGAGAGAGAGAAGAGAGATCTTCATGCCAACCAAGAATCAAGAAAGAGAAACAGGACGGTTTTTCATTATTCCGACGCTGGAGAGAACTGATAAGGGAAAAAAAACCCAAGCTAATAGTTACATGAACTGCAATGCGACCACAAAGATAACAGGAGGAGAAAATGTGTGAGGCGCGCGTGGGTGCGCGTGTGTGTGTGTGTAGTGTGTGTGTGTGCTGTGTTGGTGTGTGGTGTGTGTGTGTGTGTGTGTGGTGTGCGTGCGTGCCGTGTGGGTGTGTGTGTGCATGTGTGTGTGTGTGTGTATGTTGTGTTTCTACTGGGGTGTGTGTCGGGTTGTTCGTGTGTGGTGTGTGTTGTCGTGTTGTCGTGGGTGTGTGTGTGCAGGCTTGGTGCTGGGCCAGCATTCATGAAGACCCCTCACGTGCGGGAAAGGAGAGGGGGAAAAGCCGCTGCGTTCGTGGGGCTGCCGGTCTGAACTCTTCCAGCAGATGTGCCGGGCAATCAATACTGTCATGTGAGTCTGGGGCAATGATGACCCACAGACAGACAGACAGACAGACAGACAGACATGCCTGCACTGCAAGACAGAAAGACAGAGAGACAGACAGAGAGACAGGACACACAGAACAGACAGACAGTTTTGTTGTAAGGGCATATGAATCTGTGTTTGCGCTTTAGTTACATACTATACCAGAACTTCTGCGTGCTTTGATTGCACATCAACATATAAACGCGCGCTTTATTCAGTGCGCAGGCAACGCACAGACAGAAATAGAGAGACAGGAGAGAGAGAGAGAAGATGCGCCGCGCGCGGCGCCGCACACACTCACACAACACCACACACACACACACACACACACACACACACACACACAACCCGTGCGCGCGCACGCAAGCATGCACGCACATGTGCATGCACGCGCCCCCCCCCCCCCCACACACACACACACACGCACGCCACACGCCCATAGCAAACACAACAAACAGCCAGGCACACACACACACCATATGCATACATTCATGCCCGCACACACACGCATACACACACATACAGAGAGGAGAGAGAGGAGACGGTGGGGGAGGAGAGAGAGATGGAGATGAGAGAGAGTTAGCATATGCGTGCATACACACAAACTGCTCGTCACACACAAGCCATGTA
This sequence comes from Conus betulinus, assembly GCA_016801955.1. Classification (NCBI taxonomy): domain Eukaryota; kingdom Metazoa; phylum Mollusca; class Gastropoda; order Neogastropoda; family Conidae; genus Conus; species Conus betulinus. The sequence goes on from JADBJO010019006.1 coordinate 24,170, forward strand.
CTTTGCACGTATGCACGTGGTGCACGTGTGCGTAGCACGCGCGCGCACCACACACATACACAAACACACACACACACACACACACACAGCGGTTGCATTCCCGAAGTTGTCTCCCTTCCATCTACTTTTACCTGTCTGCTGGTGGCACAAAAGCATTATGTTGGTGCGCTGTAAAAAAAACAAAAAATGAATAATAAGACCAAAAAAGATAAATGAGGATCAATTCCAGGCACAATTTGTTTTCAAATGAGAACAATCTAGATGAACCTGTCTAATAATACTGGGAAACTTACCCATAACATAAACGTACGTAGAAATCGCTGGTGTGTGGCCCCACGCCACAAGTAGAATTTTGCACGAAAACACTATAATTATAATTCCATGTAAGCGTTTTGAGGCCTACCATAAATTTGAGCCAGTATTTGATGTTTAATTGATCATTGATCAAAAGAACAATTTACCACTAATTATTACTCTTGTTTTGGGGGGATGTTCACCGATGAAATCACAATCTTCAAATACATGACCTTCCCCTTAGCTGACGTCACATTTCTGGCCGCCTTTACACTCGCCCGTGACCCTGTCTTTTGTGCCAGCTTGAAGCGTCCAAAATAGCCCCCATTCCTTTGATTTAATCTGTCTGCTTGGAACCACCTGCCTTGTACCTTGATATATATATATATATATATATATATATATATATATATATATATAATATATATATGGAAAAAAAATGAGGAGAATCAACTTTCAGACACAATTTTTTTTTTAATCAAAGCAGCCTAACTGCTGCCTGGTCTATAAATACTCGACACCTTAAGCAAGGGCATT
>JADBJO010019006.1:30000-34181 GCA_016801955.1 Conus betulinus
CACTCGTTGGTCGATGTTTTTTTAAATTACGCTTTCCGCTGAAGCATGCGCAGCCAGCTCGCCCTTGGTTATGGCAACACGTCTGTAACAACGATACTAAGGACTACGTTTCAATCCTCATAAAATTCAGGGTTTAGTAGTCGCTTGATTAAATAATATTGTAATGGTTTATAGGTTCCGCGTATTATATAAAATTACTATTTCATCTCTTTACACGGCCAATACGCTGCTAAAATTAGCATCTGCACCTCTTTAAAAAACACTATATAATCAATGGCAGGCTGAGGCGGTTTGCGGCTACCATAAGTTTTAAGCCAACACTGCCTTATTAAACGGAAAAATGTAGTCAAAAAAAATAACAAAAAAAAGCAATTTTTCCACACCAGTCATTTCCCCTTGGTTGGGGGGGATTCTTCACGGATGTGAAATCACAATTTTTTTCAAATGACATGCACCTTCACCTCGCTCCCATTTTCAGGGGGCCTTTGCACTCCACCCGTGGACACTATATACTTGAGCACGCCAGCCCTTCAAGCGCTCAAATAGTCCCATTCCTCTGACTTTTTGATCTGTCCTGCTTGGAACCACCTGGCTGTACCTCGTGGGCCATAGGAAAGAAAATGAGGAGAATCAACTTTCAGACACAAAACCAAATTATCAAAAAACATTCCAATTTATGCGGCCCAGCCTATAACATACTCGAAATTTTAAGCAAGACCTTGGGGGCAATTTAATTTTGGTGTGCCAGCCCATAGTGACGGATCCGAAGACCAAACTATCTGTTGGTGCTTAGCAATTGCATGATGAGGTACAGAACGATTACTTTTCTAGAAGTTCCGGCACAAGTCAAGACTAGAACAAAAAATATTGATCACATTTAAACACCGAGTAGGGGTACATGCCTTTTTTTTTCTTTTTCTTTTTTTTTTTAAACGATACATTGGGCGTTACCGTCACATGTGCAGTTTTACAACACCGACAGAATGAATAATCCACACTCATTTACACGGGGGTTGCTTTTGGCTATATACTTAACTTCGGTAGTCCTAACTTGCACATATTGACACTCATCTATGACAAAAAAAAAAAAAAAAAAAAAAAAAAAAAAAAAAAAAAAAAACGAACCAAAAAGCGCAACGATTTTTTTTGTAAACAACGATACGTTCATTTTTCTTGGTTTCCAACAATTCGCGGAACTTTATCACATTAGGAATTATACTGTCATAGCGAGAAATCAGCGCGTAATTCTTAAGTTGGGTGGAGTTACTTACGTTTTTTTAAAAACATCGGAAAATTCATCTCCCAGCTCTGGACCAAATTTCACAACTGACAGAATCGTTCTTCTTTTGGTATATATGATTACAAGATCGGTCGTCTTGATCTCAATAGGTAATCCATCATTCAGTGGTCGCTGAAATGCAAGAAATGTCAATAGTGACTGTTGCGACTGAAGATAAAATCAATAGTTTTTTAAAGCAGAAGATATTTCTGGAAAAATAGTCGATTAATTATGGAATAATCTACTTGTCTTAATGTGGACTCATCTATCGTTGGATTCTGCATACAAGTCTACCATAAACGAATCCTCCGCGATCAGTCAGTGATCAATCACACACACACACCACACACACACACACACACACACACACACACACACAAACACACACACACACACACACACAACACACGAAACGCACGCACGCACGCACGCGACGCACGCACGCACACACGCACGCACACACACACACAACACACACACCAAACACACACACATCATTGCCAGACTGAATTCAAGCACAGAGTGCTGACACTCGCTGCTCTGCTCCCTGTCCCCTAAAGGGCTAGGACCCATGCCATGGACCATCAACTCGGAGATATACCCCATGTGGGCGCGAGGCACCGGCGTCTCCATAGCAACCATGGTCAACTGGAGCTTCAACCTGGTGGTGTCCTTCTCCTTTTTGACGATGTTGGAGAACATCACAAAAAATATGGTCGGTTGGCGTGTTGTGTGTGTGTGTGTGTGTGTGTGTGTGTGTGTGTGTGTGTGTGTGTGTGTGTGTGTGTGTGTGTGTGTGTTTATGTGTATGTTGTGTGTGAGAGAGAGAGAGACAGAGAGAGAGAGAGAGAAGAAAAGAAGAAGGAGAGAGAGAGGGTTTCTGTGTGTGTAAAGTGTGTGTGTGTGTGGTGTGTGTGTGTGTGTGGGTGTGGTGTGTGTGTGTAAAGTGTGTGTGTGTGGTGTGTGTGCGTGTGTACGTGTGCGTGTGTGTGTGCGTATGTGCGTGCGTGCATGCGTGTGCGTATGTGTGTTGCATGTGTGTGAGTGCCTACTTGTGCATAAGTGCGCTAACGCGTTCTTCTGTTTGCACGCATGCGCGTTTGCCTGTAATCACAATACACACACACACACACACACACACACACACACACACACACACACACACACACACACGCACGCACGCACGCACGCACACACACACACACTCACACACACACACACACACACACACACACACACACACACACACACACACACACACACTGAAAAGAGACATCTGTACACGTCTATGAGCCCGCAAACGAACACCTACCACGTTGGCAAAACAGGCACACACATTTCTCGCTGCCTCTCACCAAATTCACCAAGACGGCCCCCCCACCCCCCCACCTCAATTCTTCCCCCCAGGCACCTTCTTCCTCTTCACGGGCATCTGTGTGCTGGGCACCCTCTTCGCCGTCATCTTCGTGCCCGAGACCCGGAACAAAAGCCTGGAGGAGGTGCAGGAGCTGTTCATGGCTCCGGCTCTGCTCTGCGGGCGAGCAAGAGGTCAGCGGGGAACGCCAGGCGGCCAAGGAGGCCGTCCAGATGGACAACCAGGGCTACACCCCCACCTCGGCCACGCCCTCGTCCTCCTCCCTCTCCAACCGCTTATAAGAGCCGTGGAGACTGTGGGGAAGCGGAGGGACTTTTTTTGGGGGGGATGGGGGGGTTGGCAACATCCGTGTCGTTCGTGGTGATAGGGGGAGGGGCTGATTTGGTGGTGGTAGGATGTTTTGAGTCCGGAGGTGAGAATTTGAGGGGGTGATTGGTGTGGTGTGAGTGCGTGGGTGGGTGGCGGGGTAGGGTGGGGGGGAGATGCTCGTGTGTGGGTGGGGTGGTTGGGTGGGTGGGGGGGGGTGCATAAGGCAGAGTGTTGTAGGAGGGGGGGGGGGGGGGGGGGGGGATTGCCTGGCTTTCTGTCTGCCTGTGTTGTGTGTGTATATGAGCGCGCGCGCGCGCGCGCGGTTGTGTGTATGTGTGTGTGTGTGTGTGTGGTGTGTGTGTGTGTGTGTTGTGTGTGTGTGTGTGTGTGTGTGTTGTGTGCGTTTGTGCGTGTTTCTTGCGCGCGTGCGCACTTCTCTTGACATAACATACTGTGATTCTTTATGTGTGCCCACCTATCTGTCGTATCTCTGTGTTCGCACAGTTTTGCTCATCGTGTCTAAACACCTACAACAAAGAACAGAGAACAACCACAACAACAGCAGTAATAACAACACAGTGCCCGTATATTATTCACTGACAGTATGGTGGTCTGTGATTGGCGGATGGGGGAGGAGGAGGAGGAGGGGGTCTCTCTGTGTCTATGTGTGTGGATATTTGTAAATGGTGGTGTGTGTGTTTGTGTGTTGTGTGTGTGTGTGTTGGTGGTGTGTGTGCTGTGCGTGCGTGCGTGCGAGTATGTGTGTGTGTAGTATGTGTGTTGTTTGAAAGTTTGTTAGATGGTGTACGTGTGTGAGTATTTGAGTGTGTGAGGATGTGATGTGTGTGTGTGTGGTGTGTGTGTGTGTGTGTATGTGTGTGTGTGTGTGGGTTGATGTGTGTGTGTGTGTGTGTGTGTGTGTGTATGTCAGTCAGTATGTATACATGAGGTGTGAGAACGTGAGGACGTAAGTGTGGTGATGTATTAGTGTGCGGTGTGGTGCGAGGTTTGTGCGTGTGTTTATGTGAGTGTCAACAGGCATATTGTGTGTGTTGTGTGGTGTGTGGTGTGTGTGTGGATGTGGGTGTGTTGTGGTGTGTGTGTGTGTGTTGTGTGTGAGTACGTGAGTGAGGGCTGTGGTGAGTGATTGCGTTGAGTGCGTGCGGGAGTGTGTGTGTGTGTGTTGTGTGTGGTAGTGTGTGTGTGTGTGTGTGTGTG